>PVKS010045789.1:0-13596 GCA_004027875.1 Aplodontia rufa
GTGGCACCTCTCTTTTTTCCAATTTCTTTTCGGAATGGAAGTATGTGTCCTCTGCTTGTCCAACCATTGTATGTTAAAAACAATTAAGTTGTCTCTTATCAGTTGCACAACTGGAAAGGAATTCTGCTTTGAGATGAAACATACTTTCAGTCTTCCTCACACTTGATCACTTCATTTCTGGATGAGACTGGATTTGAAATTAATGAAGGCATACATGAAGTCTTAAGGAGATATTGGACTGGGAAAAATGTTGAGAAGGTCATGTATTTGGCATGGGTAGGGGAAGAGAATGGAATGCAATGGTTTTATTGTGTCCCTCTGATATTCATTCAATGAAGGCCCAACACTCTATGTAACTGAACTTACAAGAAGAACTGTAAAGTTGGTGATTAAAATTAATGATATAATACAGTGGAATCCTAATATGTTAGATTTATTGTTCTTATGAAAAAAATAGGAGAAACCAGAGATATGCACAGAGAAAAGGATGTGAGAACAAAGCAAGAAAGCAGTCATCTGCAAGTCAGGGAGACCCAACAGGAAATCAAACCTACTGGCACTTTGACATTAGATTTTCAATATCAAGAACTGTGAAAAAAAAATAAACTTCTTTTATTTAAGCCACCCAGTCTGTGGTATTTTGCTAGGCCATCCTGAGCAGACTAATATGTTTTCTTATTTTCTTTGCAATTGCCAGTGAAATAGTAATCTCCTAATTATTTAATTTTAATTCGTAACAACTTCAATTGATACTCATGAGCTCTTCTCTCATTTATGTTACTGATATCACAAATTAAATTAGTATACATTGTGTTCCCTATAACAAACAGTTATAATTATTTTTATATAGTTTTCCTTTAAACCCTGGAGAAAACAATGAAGCTATAAAACAAAATTGTAATAAGTACTTACTTAACAATGTGGTTATCAACGCTAGAGATCATTACATCTTTCAAATTCTAGTCTGTATTGTTCCCTTCAGTATTTTTGTAGAGTATTTCTAGTAGAAATTAATTTCTTCAGCTTGGTTTACACAGGAATATCTTAATTTTTCTACCAGCTTTAAGAACAGTTTGCAGGATTATAGAATGATCTTTTTTATTTCATCACTTTAAACATATGATCTAATTGCTTGCCAGACTCAAAGTTTTCAGATGAGAAATCAGCTAATAATCTAAATGAGGGTCCCTTGAAAGGGAGGAGCAGCTGCTTCTTGCTGTTTTCAAGACTTTCTCCTTGTCTTTGGTTTTTAACAGGGGATTTATAGCTTATCTTGGTGTTGGTCTCTTAGAGTTTAAACTGTTGTCCATAGAGCTTCCATAATGAGTACATTTATTTTCTTCATCCAATTTGGGATGTTCTAGCCATTATTTATACCGATGATTTTTCTGGTCCTTTGTCCCTCTCTTTCTCTTCTGGGATTTATACAGTGCATATGCTAGTTCACTTGAAGGCTCTTACATTTATTCATTATTTTTCATTTCTGTTCATCAGACTTTGAAATTTTAATTTTTCTCTTCAAGTTTACCCATTCTTTCTACCTAGTTAAGTCTGCTGTGGAACCTCTCTGGTGAATTTTTATTTCAATTGTAATAATTTTCAGCTTCATTTTTTTCTGAAAAAAAATTTTAAAGAGAGAAGGACAGTGAGAGAGAGAGAGAGAGAGAGAGAGAAATTTTTTTATTGAGTTTTTCACATGGTTTTCATTGCTCTGGCACTAGTTATATACATGGGTGCTGGGGTTTTAATCCATGTACTCACACATGCCAGGCAAGCTCCGGAACCACTGAGCCACCGCTCCAGCCCCTCAGCTTCATTTTTAAGGTTAGTTCCTTTTTATAATTTCTACACTTACTGATAGTCTCATTTTATTATGCATAATTTGTTTCCAGTTTCCTTTAGTTCTATGTCCATTTTTTCCTTTAATTCTTTGAGAATACTTAAGACAGTTGTTTTAAAGCCCTTCTCTAGTATGTTGAGTAAGTGGATGTTTGGGACTTTTCAGTTTCTGTCATTTTATAGTTTTCTTTGAATGAACCCAATTTCCTGTTTCTTTGAATGACTTGTGATCTTTTGGTGAAAATTGGGACTATGATGATGAGAATGGCACAACCCTGGATACGGGCAATATTATAGCCTTTTTTTTTTTTTAACCATTATACTTGTCCATTTGACATTGTAGCCTCCTCCCCATCCCTCTTTTGGTTACAGTTTGCATGGGACATCTTTCCTCCATCCCTTACTTTTGAGAGTACTTGTGATTTTGGATCTCAATTGAGTCTAGGATTGACAGCAAGTTACTGGATTATGCTTTCAAAAAGACTACTTTGTTAATCTCTGTATTTTAATTATTTAATCTATTTATATGTTAAATATAAGTGATAAAGAAGACTTACTTTTGCCTTTATGTAATATGGCTAAGTGTCCCTTATTTGAGATATTTGGGAGTAGTAGTGTTCTGAATTTTGAATTTTTTTCAGATTTTGGAATATTTTGCTCTGTCTTGGGGATAAAGCCAAAGTCTAAACTTGATATTTATTTGTATGTCATGTACACTTTTTTCACATAACCTGACAGAAATTTAATACAATATTTCAATAATTTTGTTTGTGAAACAAAATTTTATGCTGTAGAATTTTCTACTTGGGCATTACTTTGGCACTCAAAAACTTTAAGGTCTTAGACCACTTTAATTTTGGATTTTTGGATTCCAGATGCTCAACCTATATGTCTTTCCTATTTAAGTCTTGTTTCCTGAGTTTCTCCATACCTCCTTTCTTTTACCTTCACTTTTTCTAGTACAGCATTTGATTCCTGTTTCTGTACATATATTTTACTTATTTTCTTACTGATTACCTGGAATATCAATTAATATCCTAACTTTATAACAATCTAGTTTGAAATCATTATAATTTGTTTTCAACTGTTACCAGTTTTGCTCCTATACAGCTAAAATCATAAAAAGTGGACCTATAAAAATCAAAATTTACAACTTTTTTAATATAGCATTTACTTGGTCATTGTTAACATTTTTTTCTATGACACTTTTTTAATAATTTCTTCTTGGTTTTGAAAGAGTATGTGTTATGACATACTCATATGACAGGAATTTGAACCTATTCATGCCTTCATTCTATTGACATCTTTTCTTTCCCTACATCTTTCTTTTTCTGTTTTTCTTTAGTAAGCAACTAAAATGGGCACTATAAAACTGAAAAAAATCTCTGAGAAATTTTATTATGCCTAGGAGAAAATCTTCAGGCTATAGAACTAAGCAAATTGTTCTTAGACTTGACATCAGAACACGACTATAATATGTAAGTTGAGCTTCACCAAATTAAAACAAACAATTTTTCTTCTCCAAAGACTCTGTTAAAGGGTGAGAAAATCTACAGACTGGGAGAGAATATTTGCAAACCACTTATACATCCAAGGATCAGTATGAATAACGTATTAAAAACAGAAGTCAATACTGAAATACAAAGAATCTAATTAGAAAGAAGGCAAAAACACGAAGAAACGTTTCATTGAAGAAGGTATGTACAAGGCAAGGAAGTATGTGAAAAGATGTTCAGGAGCATTATTTGCCCTTAGGGAAATACAAGTTAAAACCACAGCCAAAAGGATGTCTAAAAAAAAAAAAAAAAAAAAAAAGTTAACAATAACGATTCTTGCAGGACTGTGGAGAAAGTGGACCTTAAATATTGTGGTAAAATGGTCGAATTGCAAAATGTAAAATTTTCACTTTTTTTATAAAATGTTAGAGACACTTTGAGAAATGTATGGCAGTTTCTTATAAAATCAGTATGAAATTATTTTACATCAAAACATTTGCATTCTTGGGTATTTATCTCATAGAAAACTTTTCATATGAAACCTATATAAGAATTTTAATAATAACCAGCTATATGAACCCCAAACTAGAAATAGCCCATATTTCTTTTAATAGCCAAATATATAAAAAAAGCTGTGGCACATTGATACTACAATAAGACAATACTCAATAAAAAAATGAAAAAAAAATCACTAAAAATGCAATAAATTAGATGAATTCTCAAGAAATTACATGCAGGAAAATCCAATCCTTAAGGATAAAAATAACATTTAATTCTGTGACATTTTTACAATCACAAAGTTTTAGCAAGAGAGAGTAGAATGGAGGTTGCCAGAGTTTTAGGTTGGAGGTTCATATGCAGAGGAAAGGCCATTTGTTAAAAGGCTGGTTGTTGAGGAATCCTTGGTGTAAAGGACCTGTCTTATATTGTCTTGATTTTGATGGTAAATGCACATAAATGAGTTCAAGTGAGAGTGGGTAAATCTGAAATCTGAATAAGATTAGTAGGTTCCGCTGAGGTCAATGTCCAAGTTGTGACATGGTAATAATACAGTGTATGTGCTGTAATTTTACAAGATATTCCCTTAGGGATAAACTGAAAAATTGTGACGTGGATTTCCTTGCATTTTTTATAACTGCATTTGAATCTATACTTGTCCTAATAAAAATTAAATTAAAAAACCTGTTGAAATTTGCAAATATTTGATGAGGAATTCATCAAAAAAAGATTCAGGAAGGTAAATCTAATAATATGATGAAAAATGATTGCATAATTTATCAGTTGAAGAATACAAATTAAAACGTCTATGAAATACCACTATGCAGTTACTAGAATGGCTATAATTTTAGAAAGACAAGCTACAATAAGTATTGGCATGGGATTGTAGAAACTGGTACTTTTGTGCATTACTGGTGGGAATATAAAGTGATATAGCCACTTCAGGAAAATAGTCTGGAAGTTTCTTAAAATTTTAAGAATATTCCTAAAATACAATTCACCTATAAATCACATTTAAGTATCTTTTGAAAGGAACTCAAAATAAGCTTCCACACAAAGACTTATTAATAAATGCCCTGGCAGCATCATTAATAACACTTTAAAAGAAGAAATAAGTGCATGTCAATAAACTTATGAATGAACAATGTTTGATAAAACTATACAATGCAATACTACATACCAACAGAATAATAAACTACTCATATACACTGCAAGATGAATAGGATGTAAAATATTATATTCAATAGAAGTAAGTCATATTCAAAAGACCACAAACCAATATGATTTTGAAAAGGATGCCAGAATTCAGTTGTATGACATTTTAGCAAAAATGCTTTATAATTAAAAATGTCAGCATACAAGCTCTATTAAGATGGAATGGATATTGGCTGGTCAAGAGAATTAAGTTATCACCTGATACAGTGGAAATACACAATATCTTGACAATAACTAGCTAGGAGTTTGTGTATATAGATTTGTTTTATTTTAGATATGCACTAATTTAGTTTTAACTTTGCAAATGGACTCTGAACATTTGTATATTTTACTTTGCAAATTTTATTTCAAAATGCATAAACAAATGTTGAACTGAAATTAACAATGTGTATAATTAAAAGCTTATGGGTGAAATGTGTGATGCTTATAATTTACTTTGATGTTTGGAAAAAATAAAGAAAATTGATACAAAAATGAGCAGATGTGGAAATGCAAATACTAGAAAAATTTAATTATACAATCCAATGAGTTCTTTCGATTCATCTGTATTTTTGAATTTTCTTACAATAAATTATTGGGTAAAAATATTCCAACACTCCAGAAGTCTTTACATTCATCTTTATCTTTGAATATTCTTAGTATGAAATGTAGGTGGAACATGAATCCCACAGGCACACTCCCACCAATACTAATTGGTAGTTTGTCAGCCAATTGTGTTTAAGAGATATTTATCCCTTAATGTATTTGATGAATGCAAGAGTCTTTCCACTGTGACAAGGAGTCACTTTTAATTTCTATGAAATCCTTGATGTCACTCAGAATTTTATGCAATGCTATTATTTAAATCATTAAGAAGTTAACATTGCTACTGAATATCCATATTTTTAGATAAATTTCCAAATATTCTACTTGATTTTAATTCTATGCTTCAGGGTTTCTGGTTTACATAATTTAATTGAAGACAAATACAGTACTTGGAACAAATATTTTGTGCATAATTATTTACTTACTTTTATTTTAAAAGTCATAGTCCAGTACAAAAGAAATTTACTAGGATAATTGTAAGAAAACATGTCCAAATTGTATGCTTCATTTCAAAGTATTTAGTTTAAGCACCTAACATTTTTTCTTTTTTAAACCATTTCTAGCTTTCTTATAAAAAGGTTTTTTAATAAATCTCAATGATGCTAGTAAGTTGTAATTACATTTTATTCCTTTTCTTTATATTATCTGGGTTCTTTTATATAAAAGTGTTCTTTTCTTTTTCAGTTAGAATATAAAGATTTCTGTTATATTCAATGATGATATTGATTTCTATTCATGTGTATATACGGGAAGCTAATTTTTATTGTACTATGCATTATTTTAAAAGCAGAACTTTATTTTTTAAAAGTTTTTTCGAAAGTTATTTTTCATTTCTCTTAAATGTATTTGTGAACTTTTTCCATTAAATTTAAATTAGGCCCTAATACAAGACTAATTTTACATGTGCCTTTTTATTGATTGCAGCGGATCTCATTTACAAAGAACATAGATTTTCATGATATGTAATGGATGGGTTGTCAGATGAATTAAATAAACTCTTGGTAAAGCAACTTCAAAATGAGTCAGTGAGGTGCCTGTGCTCATTTTGCAATGATTGGTTTGTGCCAGCAACAGTAATACTGGATTTTTTTGAAAACCTTATTTTTTATAGTTTAATGTACATAGTTTATAGTTTAATGTACATATAAAAATTGAAGAGAAGGCACAGAGATTTCCCACTTATCTCCTAACCTACACACCCACAACTTCCTCATTTTCAATATTTCCCACCAGCATGGTTTATTTCTTGCAATTAGTGAAACCACATGAACACATTGTTATCATTCAAAGCTCATTCTTGATTGTAGGGCTCCCTCTTGGTATCGCACATTCTGTGGGTTTGGACATATTATGACTTGTAACCATGATTATAGTCCCATGTAGCAAAATTTCACTGTCTTAGAAATCCTCTGAAATGCATCTGTTCACCTTTCCCTCTCTTCTATCCCCTGGTAATCACTGATCCTTTTACTGTTGCCATAGCTTTGCTTTTTCCATAATGCCAAATAGTTGCAATTATACCATACATAGCCCTTTTAGGCCAACTACTTTCACCTAATAATATGAATTTAAGTTTCCTTCATATGATTTTATTGCTTGATGATTCATTTCATCATTCCATGTTGGTAACCATAACTTTATGATAAGTCTTGAAGTTGATCATGCCAGCACTCTAAGTTTCTTCTCCTTCAATATAGAGTAGTCCATTCTGGGTCTTTTGCCTTTCCATACAATCTTTAAAGTCAATTTGTTGATTACTGCCAAATAATTATATAATTGTGATTGGAATCTCATTAAATCTGTAGACCAATTTGGGGAACAATCAATATTTTAATAACATTGAGTCTTCATATCCATGAACATGGAGTATATCTTCATTTTTTAATTTCATTGATTAATTTTGTCACATTTTATAGTTTTTCCTCACATAAATTTTAAAGTGTACAACTAAGTATTTATGTTTCTCAGATGTTGTGTTAGCTTTCATCACTGTGACTAAACGCCTGATAAAAATGTCAACCACTTGTTTGAGCCTGAGGTAAGGCAGAACACCATGGCAGAAGGGTGTGTTTCAGGAAAACTGCTGAGCTCATGCCAGCCAAGAAACAGAGCAGGTGAAAGTGCCAGAATTAAGATAAATCCTTCCAGGGCAGACCCCAGTGACTGACTTTCTCCAAGCAGGTCCCACCTCTAAGTAGTTCATTTATCTATTAATGGATTAATTCACTGATGAGGACAAAACCCCCTTGATCCAACCATTGCCTGAAGCCCCACCTCTAAACCTTCCTCTACTGGGGACCAGGATTTCAATGCATGAGTTTTTAGGAGACATTCCAGATCCCACCCATAACAGATGTTCAGTTAAATTAAATTTTTCCTAAAGCTATCTTAATAGTTTGAATTCCTATATAGTGAACTGCATTCTAACATGGTATGTAAACAAGTTACAACCCAGTTAGGAGTACATTCCTGTAACATAGCTGAATCTCAGTCCATCATAGCTGTGAAATTTCAGCCAATCAGTTTGAAAATTGACCAGACCATCTATAGAACACAAATCCCTCATCACCTTTATACAAATACAGTAAATGCTTAATTTCAATCAGTCAAATTGTTTCTGCATTCTTTTTTCTGTCTAGATATACTATCTGCCTATTTTTCTGGGTGGAGTTCTCTGAACCTCTACTGATGCAAGGTGCTGTTCAATTTATGCATCATTCTTTACTTAAGTAAATTCTGCTAAATTGAATTTTTCTGCAGTTTTAACATCTTGTTTCTGATGGGAAAGTTTAGAATTTCTGATCTTAGAGTATGATGTTATCAGAAAGTTTTTTTTTTAAAGATGTTCTTGGGGGTTGGGGATTTAGCTCAGTGGCAGAGCACTTGCCTAGCATGCGCAAGGCCCCGAGTTCGGTCCTCAGCCCTGAAAAACAACAACAACATCAACAACAACAAAAAAGCTGTTCTCAATCAACTTGAGTTTTCTTCCGTTCCTAATTTACTGAGAAGCTTTCTGAAGTTTGAGTAAATCAATTTTCCTCAAGTGCTTTTTTCTGCATCTATTCATATGATCACATAATTTACAGCAATTGATTTTCAAGTGTTGAACCTAACTTGTATACCTGGCATAAAACCAACTGGGTTGTCATGTATTTTTATTTTTTAAAGACAGTTGATTTTATTTCAATCTGGTTATTGTTTTTTGTCCAGTTAGCTGTGCATGTGGTGCTGGTGATCAAACTCAGGTCCTGATGCCATTATTTTTTTATTTTCTGTGATAGTGTGCCAGATATTCTTTGTTTTTGATGGAGTTACTAATTGTAAGAAGTAATGATCAGATATCTTGTAAATATTCCTCAATTGGGGTATGTTTGTTATGTTTCTTATGTTTAGGTTCTAATCAGGGGCTTTTAGGGAAGAAAAATGCTTTAGTGACAAGATGGAATGCCATTTTCATTACATCATCTCATAGGTGCACATTATCAATGTGATATCACTGATGATGTTGCCCTTCATCACTTAGCAAAGAGAGTTTTTCAGGTTTCTCTACCTAAAAGTTATTCTCCCCATCTTGTTTTTCATATTGTACTCTTCAGAAGGAAGCCACTATAACAAACCCACATTTTAAGGGGTCAAGGAGCCTTACTTCATTTTCTAACAAGGACCTACATAAGTTATTTGGAATTCTTTTGTGTGGACAATTTGCCCATTTTCCTAAATTAAATTTGTTCATTCATTCATTCATACCAGTATGATATCATGGAAATTAATTTTACACTTATCGTTGTAATCCAACATTACACTTATATATTTGGTTCCTTGAATTATTATGACTTTGAAACTTAGGACTTCTATACTTGGCCACTGTGAACCTTTAACCTTATTGTAACTTTTGTTTCTTTGGTTGCTTTGAACCTTTAGCCATTATTGTAACTTTTCTTTGGTTGATTGGTCTTAAGCATTTCTCTACTTTCTACAAAACATTATGAAGAATGGCATAAAAAAAGTGATACATTTTTACTGAGTGATCATTGCTTATAGTTTGCCTTGGATAAAAATGTTTATGAATACATATATTTATCTCTATATATGTATATATAGATAGATATACATATATCTATACATATATATGTGTGTGTGTATGTATATATGTATAATAATCCATAAGTGAGTTCAGGCTGTTGTCTACAAGTATAGTTCAGTACCACATGGGTCGTTCTAGCCTTCTCTCCTTACTTAATTGTTACTTCCTTATCTAATAGTCAACAACCTGGCTTCTACCACCTTAATGATGGAATTTACTTAATTATTCAATCCCAATGTTCTTGTGTAGCGGTTTCAGAATATCAACATCAATTTTTTTTGTTTTTTTATTTTTATTTATTTTTTGGTTTTTCAGCATCAATTTTAATGTTAAAGCAAAATAATGTTAGCCAAGGCCATTACTGAATTGAGTATTTTTCTATAGCAAGTTAAAAGGCTTTATACTAAATATTCATAAGAATTATTTTATGAATTCTCTATTATAAAAAAATTCAATTATTATGACTATTTGAGAGTGAGTCTAGTTTATTTTAATCTGCTTTGCACATTAATTACTATTGGTATTTGCTACATAAAAAATGTAGAGGTTCAGAAGATGATGGAAGGAAGTTAGACAGTGATTCCCAATCTCCTCATAACACAGAAAGAGGCAGATAAGGAAAGGTAGAATTGAGAGATGGGTGACAAATACTCTAAAACTTAATACTACTAAGTTTGAGGCCTGAAAAACTTGACGATTGGTTACCAGGATAGAAAATAGGCTCAGAATTCTCTAACTCCCAAACTCAATCCAAGGAGGGAGATTGTGGGAGGGGCATCAGAGACAGAAAGAGAGCAGAAAAACTCTTAAGCTCACCCACTTAAAAACATTTGGATGGGCAGACCAAGTTTAAAGAATGACAGGAATACAGTGTCCTTGAAGCAGACCAAATAATTTAAAACCAGTTCATTTAAAGAAAGCTGTGCTGGTGATCCACTGCCATTCTGTAGAGCCCTCAGCTGACTAGTCTCCCCCTCTTAAATAAACATGGAATTTTGTCATGTCCAAACAGCTACAAATGAAACTAAAACAAAGTTCCCTCCGGTACGATCTCTTAAGAGTTCAGCTAGAAAGAAATTCTAGAGGGATCACTATTACATCCCCCTGTCCATCACCACCATGAACAAGGGAAGTAGGTTGGAGCAGATTTGAGAAGGAAGTGCACCTAACGCTTGGTCACCTTGTGACCCTGTTCGAGGTGGAAAGATTTACACAGCCTCTACAGGACCCAGGCAGAGATGAGCATCGAGGCAGCTTTGGCACCAAGTCAAGGAAAGGACCATGCCAGCCCTGACCACTGACCCTGGGGAGAGACACCATGGGAAGCCAAGGGACTGTCCCCCTGATCACAGGAACATTCTGGAGAGAAGCTGCCTGAATATCCAAAGATATAGAAATCCAGTTCCCAGATGGCGGCAGCCATCAGAAGAAGGCCACTACCAGAAGTTGCATGAATACCCCAGGAAACTTAAATAGGAGGTACCTACAACCTAGCCAGATGGAGGTCAGTTAAAGTGGAAAATGCCTTGATCCAACGCAGTAGGAGTGACTTCTCCAAGCCTGGACTATGGTCATAACATGTGAGTAAAAAGGTATTTTTTGGATACTGACTGGATCTTGCATCAGACATAGTCAACGGAAGGACAATCTGGAGCAGTGAAAACAAGAACCCAAGTGAACCACCTGAGTTCCTTTATCACTGTACCCCAGATAGTGACATCAGCTGAGGGAACTTTCTGTACTACAGAACAGCCATGGAAAATCCACAGCCAGAGGATATGTGTTTCTAGACAGGCACCAGGAAATACACCACCATGAAAAGTATCCTATAGAGGGGAGCACGCACACAGTGACCCAGAGCAGTGAAGGGACATTCCAGAGTCTGCATGCTAAACTTCTGACACAACAGAAAGGGCCAAGATATAACAATGCACTCTATCAGCAGTCAACAGCTAGGCCCCTTACCTGACAAACCAGAACCAGCTAATAGGAAGTTCGTAGCAAGTAGGGAAGTGACTCCTGTGCCCCAGCAACTATGGAGAGATGCACAGGCAAAGAGTGATGGATATCTGCCAGATGTTCAAACTCCAGTGTAATCCAAACCAAGGTTCAACAAGAATTTATTTCACCTTGGCATGGTTTACTGTAAACAACCTGACATCAACTTTGATTGTATATGTTACTTTTTAAAATTTTAATAAGGTGTTGAATTGTTGTACAATCATAGATGCACATGTAGTAACAAACAATACGACATGTCCCTGATCCTAAACCAAAATCACCCCCACATCACCCACACCTCAGTCTCTTCACTCTTTTGTGTTTGTCCCCCTAAACAGATATATGTGTATACATATACTAAATAAATTTATATATATGTATATAATTGTGCATTTTCCAGAATGAAATGATTGCATAAAAGCCAACACTGTACCTTCAACCAATTTGAATGTATTCTAATGGTTTAAGGTATTAATTATAATCAATTCCTGTTTTCCCAAATTCTCTTACATTACCTGCTACATCCTCAAATAACCATCATCCATCTTTTTATCCTTCCTATCTTTGAGTGTTTTGTTCTTTTCTCTTTTTTCTTTTTCTCTCTTTTTTTGCCCATTCTTTCTTCTTCTCCCTTTTTAACCCTGATTTAATGTTACAAAAATTTTACTAAGTATAATAACTAATTTTTTTACCTATTTCAGAACTTTACTATGTTTGAGGATTTGAGGCACTATGAAGAATAATATCAACATGCTTTCCATTTTTCAGAAAGTTGAGAGACACAAGGTTTGTTTCTAAAGTAATTGTAGTAAATAATTTCAGTGGCATCTTACAAGTGGGAGTCAGTGGAGATCACACATTTTTTAATTAAAATATCACTATCTGGATATTCACCCAACCCAGGGTTCTTAAGAGAAAGAAGCTCACAAAGATGTCCCTTGTTTAAAAGAAGAAATGATAGCTATCCCAATAGATGGTTAGACATATAAACAATATGACAAAACAAGGGAACAAACCACCCCAAACAGGCTGTAATGCTTCAAGAACTGACTCCTTCAAGAACACAGAGGAGGAAATGTTAGAGAAAGAATTTAGAAAGTTTATACTTAAAATGTTCTATGAATTGAAATAAGATATCAGGAGTGGAAGTAAAGAGAAAATACAGAAAGTAAAATATCATTTCAATAAGCAATACAGATTCTGAGAAAGAACCAAATAGAAATCCTGGAACTGAAAGACTCAATAAACCAATTTTAAAATTCAATGGAAGACATCATCAATAGATTAGACAACTTTGAAAATAGATTACCAGGACTTGAAGACAAAGCATAAAAGTTTGAAAATATACTTGAGCATAAAGAAAAGTTGTTAAGAGATCACACCCAGAATATGTAAGAACTCTGGGATAACATCAAGAATTATTGGGGTAGATGAAGGCTCTGAAATACATACTAAGGGGATGTAGCATCTTTTCAGTGAAATAATATCAGAAAAAATTTTCAAACTAATGAGATAGAAATTCAAATACAAGAGGCATGTAGGATTCCAAATATACAAAATCACGGTAGATCCAATGCAAGATGCATTGTAATAAAGATGACTAGCATTCAGAATAGGGATAGAATTGTAAAAGCTGCAAGAGAAAAATGTCTGCTCACATTTAGAGGTAAACCAATCTGGATTTCAGTTGATTTTTGAACCCAGACCCTAAAATCTGGGAGCACTTGGAATAATATAACCAAACTATGAAAGAAAATGTATGGCAAACAAGAATACTACGTCCAACAAAACTAAACTTCAGAACTAAAGGTGAAATAAAAACCTTCCATGATAAACAAAAGCTAAAAGAATTCATAAACAGAAAGACTATAGTAAAAA
>PVKS010045790.1:0-13616 GCA_004027875.1 Aplodontia rufa
AAAAAAATGTAAAGTCTTTGATTCTCACAAATCTGTAAAAAAGATTTTATAGTTCTCAATAAATATTCACTATTGCTCTTACTGTTGCTTTCTTACAGCCTTGAGAATAGATCATTGGTATTGTCCATCAGAGGTTTCTTTCCTTTTTGTTATTATTGTTGTCTTTCTGTTTTTTTCACAAAGTTGAACAAATTAGGAACTTATTTGCAGATTAAATGATTCTTTACATAAATAGGTATTTCTAAAACCGTGTGAATTTATTTAAAATATTTTAAAATGTTTAAATTAGCTTTATAAGCATAGCTACATTATCTAACTGTGTCCTGTTTATAAAAAGTAATTTGACAAGTATGCACTAAATAACAATTATCATCAGATTCAGGCCCAGAGCCTGAATTACTGAGACTGTACTATATTTAATATCAATTAAATCAGGATGCCCAGATTAGTCAGCTTTTTGTTACAAAAGTGGAATATCTGAGGCATGCCACTTATGAAGAAAAGAGATTTATGTAGATCAGAGTTCTGACTTGTGAAAAGTTCTGAGCAGCATGACACAGGCTCTGGTGAGGGTCCACTTGACTATGTCAATCCATGGCAGATTGCAATGGTGGGAAGTGTATGTGAGAGGAAGCAATCACATCCGGATGCATGAAGCCAGGGACAGATTGGGTGAGGCCGAGAGTCATCTTTTTTGTTTGTTTGTTTGTTTGTTGGTACTGGGGATTGAACCCAGGGGCTCTCAACCTCTGAGTCACATCCCCAGCCCTTTTTATATTTTATATTGAGACAGGGTCTCACTCAGTTGCATAGAGCCTTGCTAAGTTGTTGAGGCTGGCTTTGAACTTGTGATTCTCCTGCCTCAGCCTCCCGAGTTGCTGGGATTACAGGTGTGCGCCACCGAACCTGGCCAAGTGTAGCATTTCATAATAATGATATTGCAGGTACTTGCCGGAATCTCAGGAGAAAGGTCTTATTTAATCCCTTTCAAAGACATACTAGTTGACATAAAGATCTCCCACTATGCTCCACCTCCCAAAGGTCACACATCCCAACATTGTCACAATGAAGACTTAGTGAGACAGAGCAAGGTACAGGCCCCAGAGCCCCCTATTTCACATAGTGTGTTTACACCTGAGGCCAAGGGAAATCACCGAAAGGTTTTGAACAGGGTAGGACCAGGACGAGAGCACTGTAGAAAGATTAATCTGGCTTTAATGCACATAGTAGGCCCTCAAATATTTGTTGTATGAATGGATTCATCTATAAAGATGACCAGATCCTTTGGTGGAGAGAGAAAGATGTATCAGATACTAAAAGTTCAGGTGGAAAGATGGCTCGGTAAGGTGTGACAATCCCTACTATGTGCCTCACTGAACTAGAACAGCATCTCTTCTCTCAATCTTTTAAAATTATCAGAAAAATTAAGTTTCCTCTTAAGAAAGATTTTGTCAGGTAGGGTCAAACATTAGAGGACCACAATTCATTATAACATGCATTTATTTATTTATTTATTATTAGTTTTTGAAGAGTGAGAGGCAGTGAGAGAGACAGAGAGAGAAAGAGAGAGAGAGAGAATCAATTTTACTTAGTTTTTCATGTGGCTTTTGTTGTGCACGTGGTGCTGGGGTTTGAACTTTCGGTCTCACCCATGCCAGGCAAGTGCCATAACTGCTGAGCCACTGCTCCAGCCCCTCATTATAACATGTAAACATATATATCTATATATAGATGTAGACAAAGTTTTGGGGGGATTTTATTTTTTTTCTTGCCAAGAACCAATTTTCACCCCTTTGGGGGCAGTACCAACTCCAGTGAGATGAGATGCACGCAGTAGATGCTGTAAGAAACAGGGAAGCTAATGTAATGGGCTAAAGAAGACACGGATCCAGGCTTTGATTTCATCTTGAACTCTATCTGTCGAACGTAGAGAGGTTGGATTCCTTCTATCTCTGAACTTCAGGTCCTAAGCTGGGCACTTCAGGAAACTTCCAATCCACTTAGAGCTGGAAGATGGACATTAAAAAGTAGAATCAGGGCTGGAGCAGTGGCTCGGCAGTTATAGCGCTTGCCTGGCATGCGCAAGTACATGGGTTCAAAACCCAGCACCATGTACACAGCTAAGTGTCAGAGCAACGAAAGCCATGTGAAAAACTCAATAAAAATTGATTCTCTCTGTCTCTCTTCTCTCTGTGTGTGTGTGTGTGTGTGTGTCTCTCTCTCTCACTGTCCTTCTCTCTTTAAAAAAAAAAAGTAGAATCAATACCCAGCAAGATTAGGAGTTTGTTCTCTTAAATGAAGAATACTCTAATAGCATTACTTAAATTAATTATCCCAGATTTCTCCCAGATCCCTAGTGTCTTGGTCTTTCTAATAGTCAGAGGTTGAAGGATAAAGCCGAGGCCAGTTGTTCCTGGGGAAGCTCCTGTATTCATGGGGTGCGTGGAACCCAGATGGTGGACTCTACCCCTGGACCCCAGGCATCTGCCCCCGCTCCTGCACTCTCAAGTTCTCAGAGGGGCTCCGGGAGGGTCGTTTTGCTTCCCCTACTGTACGATGAGCCCGGATCTTGCCCTCCTTGACCAGGCCCCTGTGCACTCCCCTGCTTTCCCACAGTGTGTCTACACACTGTCATTTTTTCTCATCTGGCCCTGTGCTTGGACTATTAATTATGCGGGCAAGGACCAAGGCCATCTAGGTTACCATTTATTTAGATATTGGAAACATGGTAGTGGTTTCCTGACATGATCACCTCTGGCCCTGCAAATGTAGCCTGCGTTCTCCTTCTACCCTCTTGTCCTGCAAAGCCCAGCCCCTGATGATTCGGTGGAGCTGCAATTGTTCTTCCTTCTGCTTGGATAAGGTAGTTGCCATGATATGTCCCCAATGAGATAGAAAAATATTTTTGAAGACAGGACCACATGTGCTGGGTGTTACACAGTGGCTGTGTTAGCTACGATACTAATGGCTACAAGTATCAAACACCTGATTAAGATCATCCTAAAAATAAGGAAGCTTCTTAGTTCACCACTGGAAATTCAGAGACAGAGCAGGATTGGTTAACCAGCAGCCCAATGGTGTGAAAGACCCAGATTCCTCTCTTCCCTCTATTCTGCTCTGTTACCCCACAATGCCCTGGGTTGGCCTGGCTGTCAACAGCCATAACTCTCTGTGTCAACTCATTTAGGTCAAGGAGGGGGAAAAGATGGCTTCTTGTGGCTGTCAGAGAGAAACACTTTCTCAGAAGCCCGAAGCCTCCAATAAATCTCTTTGTCTTGCTGACCCAAATTGCCATACCAGCTTTTTTTCTTATTCTTTTTGCAGTGCTGGGGATTAAGCCCAGGGGTGTGCTACCACCAACCTACATCCTCAGTTATATTTATTTTGAGCCAGGGTCTTGCTAAGTTGTCCAAGCTGGTCTCAAACTTTTTTTTTGGGGGGGGGGTCCTGCGGATTGAACTAAGGGGCACTCAACCACATCCCCCAGCTGTTTTCTATCTTTTATTTTGAGACAGGGTCTCACTAAGTTACTTAGGGCCTCGCTGAGTTGCTGAGGCTGACTTTGAATCTGAGATCCTCCTGCCTCTGCCTCCCAAATGGCTGGTATTACAGACATGCACCACCACACCCAGATGCCCTCAAAGTTTTGATCCTCCTGCCTCAGTCTCCTGTGTCACTGGGATTACAGACATGTGCCACTGTGCTTGGCTATTCCAGTGCTTTCTTGAACTAAACACTAAGCAGCTTAAAGGGAACAGGATCACCTTTGTACTAATCAGGCCTACCCTTGAGCAGAAGGACTGTCCCCCAACTTTTCTTTTTTCTTTTTCTCTGGAGGAGTGGGAATATATTTTCAATGTTTACAATTAATAAATTTATAACTTTGACAAAGATAACCAAAATAGCAAAATGATCATACTATTTATGAGATAGCCAAAATGTTTAATAAAAAGATATAAATCCAATGACCAGTCCTAGAAATAAGACAGGAGTTTAAAGTGATATGAAAAGTATCTCTCTTCAGTTACTGATTAGATTTTATATATGTGGGAGATAATGACCATGAATCATGGGAAATCACACAGGCACGTCCTTGAGTAGCACTCTCTCAAACTGATGTTGGGTTTGGTATGTGGCTTGCTTTGACTACCAGGACACGTGCAAACATTGTAAAAAGGTAGAGAATTTTTGATATAAAACAAATATATCTAGTTAAGATTGACCAAGCCAAAATGTCTGCAAATAAAATCTTTGAGTTGTAATGACTATGGTAAATGCAGGGATAGCAATAGCAGAGATAAAATAATGTGGTCATGAGTTAAGGTCGTTGTGACCATTTCTGTGAAGCAACCCATCCCTCCGAAGGTCCCATAAGCTGCCGGTTTCAGATGTGGATAGTTTAGCTCCCAGCCTAGCCCACCCTGCTAACCCGCCAGATGCAGCCTGAAACAGATAAACTGTTTGCTGTCTGCATTTCTTTCTTTCTTTTTAAAAGAAGAGGGAAAGTGAGAGAGAGAGAGAGAGAGAAAGAGGGAATCAATTTTATTTAGTTTTTCATGTGGCCTTTGTTGCTTGCAGACTTCGCTGTGTACGTGGTGCTGGGGTTTGAACCCGTGGCCTTGCACGTGCCAGGCAAGCACCCTAACCAAGGAGCCATCACTCCAGCCCCGCTGTTTTTGCATTTTTTGGAAAAAGATCCCCCTTGTAAACCTGCCAAAATTTTTGTGATTTCTAACTTTAAAAAAGCCTGCTTGAGTCACTCGTGGCTGCTGCTCTCCCAACTTTACTTTGGAGCAGTAGCCCTGGTGCACCAGCCTGCTTCTTCTTTTTTCCCAAAATAATTTTTTTATTTTCTACTCTGGTCTTTGGTGGTCTCACTATGCATGGATAACCGGACCCCATAACACAGGACACAGAAGAAGCCTGAAAAATCCTTGTGCTTTGGAGCTGGTTGCTTGGGCTGCCCTGGGACATGCAGGAGCCCAGGTGAGCCTGCTGTGGGAGGGAATTCTGTCACCTCCCCACTTCTCTTGCTGCTCCCTACTCAAAGGAAAAGAGAAGGAAAGGGTGCTGGGTCCGTTGCATTTTCTAAAACGTTCACGTTTGTTGATTGGACCTTCCAGAAACAGGAGTTAAGTGCACTGGAACTAGCCTATCTCTAAAGAGGTGCTAAACTCTGTTACAAAAATCTACACGTAGGAGCTGGAGATGTAGTTCGTGGGAGAGAACACCTTGGTGTATACAATGCTCTGGGTTAATTCCCAGCGTCATCCTGCCCCCACCACCAAAAGATCCTAAGAATAAAGCAACAACAAGACCATGGAAACAGTTTATTCCATATTTACCTTGAAATTCTTCTGAAGATAGCAGATGTCAGTTACTAACAGAGTTGGATCAAATGTCACTGTGTCCCAAAGGACCTCAGGGGTGGACAGAGTCCATCCAGCACTTCCCAATCTGGAGTGAAGAGCAGTTTGCTGGCTCAACTGCAGCTCATGTACAAGAAAGAGTAAACTTCATTTGGGTGAAATGTAAACTTCTTTCAGTTTTAGCAAAGAATAGTACCAAGAACAGCTCTTAGGAAGACAAGTACCTCAGCACCCTTTTCTCCCCCTCAACTGCCGTAGCAGCAGTTTTGAGTCGGATCTCCCCCTTCCTGTGGGTGGGTGTAATCTAGAGTGATCCACACCTCTGGGTGCACTCTAGTGTGCACTCAGCTGGGCAAACTGGCAGGTGTGTCTGTCCTTTTCTTCACTATCCACGGTTTTCAGAGCCAGGGTTGCAGACTCCTGTACTTGGAGAGTTTTGTACCCATTGTACAGATGGGTGCAGAGTCACGGATCGTAGACTTGGAAGGCTAACAGATCGTCAGACCCCTTCTTTCCCTGGATAATGACACTTAAGCCTTCCCAGAAGGTCCTTTATTTTCTTGAGGGGAATACAGATTGGGTAAAACATCCTAGGGCCCCATCTCACCTTTGTCAATCGGGCTCCCTTTAATGATTACCGTTAGAGGAAGGGGATTGGTCAACCTCTACAGATTCCTTATCTGTGAAATGAGTCATTTTAGCAGGGTCTCTATCAACATGTGAATAGATAATAATTCCAAACTTCAGTTGATCATATGAGCAAACATTTAAGAGATATATGCAATGATATTTGATAAATATGAAAGACAAATACAATTAGGGCCACCCAAACAGCAATCTTTATATTCATTCCTTAGCTCATTTCCATATAAAACTCCTTATGGTTTCACCACCCATGTACTTAATTGCTTAAGACCTATTGACTATTCTTTACCGTGATTCTAATAGGAGGAATAGCACCTTAAAACCAAATTATGACTTAAAATGGAAAATGGTTATTTAGGAGGGTATATTAAGAAACATTGGTCATATCATATAATATAATAAGCCAAAGAAGGTCAAGTAGCAGAGAACTTATTGAGGTGAGTAAAAAAAATAAGGTTCACAAAATGAATATTTGTTAGTTTGTTTGCTTTTAGAGAAGACTGCTATCGATCTGTTTTCCAATTTGAGTTCATCTAATGCTAAAAGTAAAAAACAGACCCATTCCAAGTGTGGATATTCTTAAGAATAAATGGCCTGCTGATATTGTTAGGAAAGAAAGAAAAGTTGTGAACTTGAGGATACCTAGAGCATCGCAAGCTATGGCAACAGGGACACAGCACTGGACTTCAGGTCTGTAGTGCCACCGGCTTAGCCGGAGCAGGATTCAGAGGTTCTGCGTTGTATAATGAATGGACTGATCTCCCTAGGGCAGTTCCCAGGTTCCCCCTCAGCATGGTACTGCTTTGTGTTTAGCTAAGGGCCACCTGATCTGCTAAGCTGATGTGACAACACCACTTAAAGGTCCTCAGACTCTGCGATCTTGATGGTCTTCTTGTGTAGCGATTCCAGTGAAAAGGCGGTGGGAGAAACAGGTCTTGATTCTGGAATATGCTCCATTCTGTATTTCTCGATGTAGGGAACAGCTACTTCCCAAACCTGAGCAGCAAGGACAGAGGAAGTTGAAAGATCAACAACATTGTGCCATGTGCTATTAATCATCAACTTCTTCCCAAGTCAAAACAGCCTGTAGACCTCACCTAGAACGAGTGGCTGTCCCTTTGCTTTAATTTTGAGCCATTTGATACATGATCGGTGTCAATTAGTTGCTGGTTGTATTAATGGCTTTAAAAACCCAAAGTGCAAAACATTTCTGAAGTTTTGAAGGTGTGAAGCTGCTTCTCTTCCAAAGCAAAACAACAAGCAAGCAGACACCAAACAGAACCTAGAAAAATTCAGTGTGGGCAGAGATAAGGATGGTTGCTCACGGGTGCACCGTCACTGTGTGCTTTTGAAGCAATCCTTGAATGTTAAAAGGCAGTTTATATGGGGCTGGACTGGTTGCTCAGTGGTTATTGCGCTTGCCTGGCATGTGTCAGGATGGGGTTCGAACCCCAGCACCAAGTAGACAGCAAAGTCTCAGCGCAACGAAAGCAGCATGAAAAACTAAATAAAATTGATTCTCTCTCACTGTCCCTCTTTCTCAAAAAAACAAAAACAAAACAACAACAACAACAACAAAAAAACCCAGGCAGTTTATTGTTTATTGTATTTTCCATGGCTTTATTTCCATGCCACAGCTACTCTGTGCCTTCAGCCTAGCTACTCAACTATGGTCTGTGCCCCATCTCTACCAGTATTATCTGAAACAAGTCAGAATCTCAGTGCTCCGCTCCAAAACTGCTGAATCTGAATACATGTTTTCACACAAGGCCCAGGAGATTCATACGCACGTTCAAGTTTGAGAAGCCTTAGATTCTGGCTTAGCTTCCACTCCATCCACCAACCTGTTCTCTTTTTTTGTTTGTTTGTTTTGTTTTTTGGTAAGGGGGATTGAACCCAGGGGCCTTTAACCACTGAGCCATATCCCCAACCCACTTTTAAATTTTTTTACTTTGAGACAGAGTTTTGCTAAGTTACTTAGCACCTTGCTAAGTTGCTAAGGCTGGTTTTGAACTTGTGATCCTCCCGCCTCAGCCTCCCAAACTGCTGAGATTACAGGCTTAAGCAAGACATCTATTCAAGTTAAGGCCTGGTTTGGGTTCACAGTTGCTTTTTCTTTAATTGCCACTGACTCCCCAGGAGTCTTTCCTACTCTCTGATCTTAGAAAACGT
Source organism: Aplodontia rufa (assembly GCA_004027875.1). Classification (NCBI taxonomy): domain Eukaryota; kingdom Metazoa; phylum Chordata; class Mammalia; order Rodentia; family Aplodontiidae; genus Aplodontia; species Aplodontia rufa. Next base: position 8,187 of record PVKS010045790.1, read on the forward strand.
ACTTTCCCAAGCTTGTCAAGCTTGTCCCTCATATATCTTTCTCCTAGCACCAAAGTGGACAGGTGGCTTCCCCTGATAGGGTAAAAGGTATACTTAGAAATGGCAGGTGTGAAGATCAAAGGGAAAAATTGTTTTGTGGAGCAGAGCAACTATTTTGGGAGCAATCAAATGATTACAGGGAACATGATACTTAAATTATTCAAAAGGTTTAAAGCAGTTTTATATAGATCAATAAACATAGATATAGGTGATATACATGATGAATCAGCATGCTAGGCAGGCTTATCAGTCACCTAAACCTACAGTCAAGGTAACCAGAGAAAAATAAGCAGCAAAGAAAACCTCTATCTCACCCAAGATGGGGCAAGGTCACACCAGAATACTAGCTGGGCTCAAAGTCCTTTGAAGTAAAAACCTGGGACTTCATTTCCGCAAGTCAGTGCAGCCCTTGCATCTGGTGGTGGCAATTCTGCCAGCATCACCAGAAAGAGAAAGTACTTTTGAACAAAAGAGGATATCTTGGTGACAGGGATGGCCTATGAAACTTTCATCTCATTTTTCTCCCACGAATATTTGTTTCAAAACTCTGCTTAAAATTCATTTCAGCCTCCAAGTCTTAGATCATCAACGTTTGGGTGCAACACGAGACATTTGAGGGCTTATCAAATGGCTTCTGAGTGACCTTGCAAGTTGCCTCCATACCTTTGTGTTCATTTCCAAGGAATCCAGGACTCAATAAGACAATGTTTCTCTATCTCCCTACTCTCCCTTTGCTTTCTCAATATAACCCCAAACTGGGGACGGGGGAAGGGGAATACGAGTAGGCAGCTTGCCTTCTGCTCCAGGAGAAGCCTGTGCGCTGCCTCGATGTCCGGAGCCATGAAGCGATCTTTTATCCAGGGCCTACAGAGAAAGCACATCAATCCATCAGCCAAACAGTTAGTGTTGCCAAGGTTCCCAGTTCTGAAATGGTGTAACCTCCAGGGACCTGTTGACTTTACCTTACAACAGAGCGCACCAGGTCATAGACCTTCTCTAGTGGAGTGGTTGTTCTCAGGGGCCGTAGAAACTCTATGCCCTGGCAGGCTGCAAGAAGCTCAATGGCCAGCACTAAAACAAAAAGGCCAAGATGATGCTGATCAGAGTCTTGACTTTATGCTTGAAGAACAGAAATCACCCAGAGTTGGCAGCCATCAATAGCCAACTAACAAGTAGCTGGTTCTCTGTTCTTTCTTGAGGAAAGAAGTTGCCTTAGAATCAGCTACCATTTTAAACCTGATTTTCTAACCCGTTGGAAGTATCTTTAATGGTGAGAAGGGGAGAACTGAGACATTACCGGGATAGATTAGGAGACTCCTTAACCTACCTAGGAAGCTGACCATTAGGCTACACAAATGAAAACTACCATCTCTCCCATTCATAACCTCCTCGCTTGGTTTGTTGGCCAGGTTTGTGTCATGTGTACATAGTGAGGACACTGGATAAGAAGATGTGAACTTCCTTCCGGGTCCACAACGGATTCTTCATCCTCTTCCATCATGACCTTTCTGTACTGCTTAGAGTTCATAATGTGCTTCGTAAATTAGAAGACAAGAAGCCATCTGTTTTTAATATTCTCTTTGGTTTAACCACTTAAATGATCTGATCAACTTCAAACTTCTGAACTGTTTTCTTGGCAAATAATGGAATTCACAGTAGTTTAATGTTGAATTGTATTTCCATTAAACTTCTTCACGATTTAGACTCTATAAAATGTAGCGAAATGTAGATTTCAAGATTCAAGGCTTACTGTAAGATATGGTACATTTAATTAAAGTTTTTAGTTAAGAAAGACTACATAAAGATTGTTTTATGGAAAAACTTAAGTTGGCAAGATAAATTAGCATCTTAAACTTCTCCATAAAACAAGTTTATCCATAAAAGAATTTTAATTTTAGTGGCTTGGGAGCCTTTACCTCTGAAGGTTTGAAATGGCCATGATAGAATTAGCTCTAAAGCAGCCACAGAGTTATTTGCTTATTAACTGGCTCCTTCAAACCTTTGACAAAGGCCTACGTGCCAGGTTTTTCAAGTCAAAGGGAACAGCAAAATTAAAAACAACTTGAAGTTTATATAAAGGTGGAAATAGGAAATAGTTGTCATGCATCAGAATCAAAGAAGTTGGGTGGAGATTTTGGTGAGCGAGCAGAGGTATTTTCATCTAAAGTCCCCTAGAGGATTTGAATAAATCATGGTATATTGACAGATCACCTACCTCATCACCCAGACCCTGACTTTACAGATATACAGATATCTGATGCAATGACATACTCAAGTCACAGAGATTTCATTTGGAACTAACTTCCACAGGAGCACCTAGAGGACAGTCCTGCAGATGAACGTATGCTAAGTCATGAGGGTGAAGTTTCATTCTTTGTAATCAGTACAGGGGAGTGGTTAAGACAGTGGGAATAAAACCTAGCATTGGCATCCAAAGTTGTATAACATGTTATTTAATTTGTTTTGATTTCCTGATCTTGGAACAGTACTCCATACCTTCTAGGGTTATTTTGTGGATTAAATGAGTTCCAAGACTAAGTGCAGGGGCTGGAGCGGTGGCTCAGCGGTTTCGGCATTTGCCTGGCAAGCATGAGGACCTGGGCTCAAACCCTATCACCACATATACAACTAAGTGTTGGAGCAACTAAAGCCATGTGAAAAGCTAAATAAAGTTGTTTCTCTCTTTCTCTGTCTCTCTCACTGTCCCTCTCTCTTTAAAAAAAAAAAAAAGACTAAGAGCATATCACAAATTTTAAATAAGTGTTAGTGATATAATGTAACCATAAAAGAAGGGTGAGCTGACAAATAATGTTAAAGATGAGAAAAAACTGAGAAGTAAATATTTGCGAGAGAAACATGAAGCACAACAGAAAAACATTAAGTCACCATCGTGGTAACATTTTGCTATCCAAACCCAGCAATTTTTCCTAAAGCTGTTGATTAGGGCTTTGTACTTCATAGTTATAAATTCAAGGGATGCAGTGTATCTTCACTTAGTTGAATGCTTTTTATATGATTGTCATTATTTTGGAATTAACTGATGTCCTGTGGCCTAATAACCACCTTCAACCCTCCAAAACTTTTTTAAACACAAATAAAATAATTGAGGAATCATGGAAACACCTATGATTATTTTTTTTCACCTTAACAGAATACAATTCACATGAATTAAAACTATTCTAAGCAAATAACAGTAGTACTTAGCTATATTGCAAATAACATGTTCTATTTAGATATTCTGCAAATATAGTCTCAAACTTAAAATTTGAACTCTACCCATTTTATCTGCCTTTGAGGCTGCTTTATAGCTATGTCCCTGCTTCTCTTGACCATGCATCTTCTTCCCTCTCTCCAGACATCTGTCAGCCTGAGTTCCTGAAACCATTCCCTTTGAGAAGATTTCCTGCCTTCCTCCAGTCAGCTATTATATTTCAAGTCCCTTTCCTTCTAAATGCAACTGTCCCTCAGGGCTCTGCTCCTCGTCTTCTTCTGTCCCTACCTCCATGCAGACAGCGCTGATCTTCACCATTAACCTCAGTTCTTACCTGGGCTTCTGCATCTGTCCTTGGATGTCCTGTAAGTGTCTTCATCTCAATGCACCCCAACACAAATTATTTTATGCATACCAGCTTCCTTTCCTTTGCAAAACTAGTACCATACCCATCTCCTCTCCCCCAACATCTACTAGTTGGCCCTGTGTGTTATTCAGTTCTTAATCTTAAATATTCTTTTGGAGATGCCCTTTCTGGCTCCTTCAGACTAGATAAGGTTAAACTATATCCCTCTACAACTCTATTCTTCAGTTAAAATTTTCTTAAGTACTACAAAGAGTTACTGAGTTGTCCAGTGTTCACCTCTATGTATAGACTTTAATTTTGAAGAAGGCAGAAGCCAAGTAAATCTCATTCGCTGTTGAACCCACTGTGCTCAAGTGGTAGATACATGTCCAACCCAACCAGGTGGACACGTTTTCTTTCCATGCTCCCACACTAGTTACCTTTTCAATGAATCATCAGTTGGTGCTAAATAGGCAGGTTATTACGTACTTTATATCCAGTACCACTGGATTCCAAGATTGATAGATATTCATTAAATATCTATAAGCAAAACAAACTAGATGGGTATGGTGGTGCATACCTGTAATCCCAGTGACTTGGGAGGCTGGGGAAGGAGGCCTGCAAGTTCAAAGTCAGCCTCAGCAACTTAGTGAGACTCTAAACAACTTAGTAGGAACCTATCTCAAAATAAAAATATAAAAAGGGTTGGGGATGTAGCTCAGTAGTTATGCACCTCTGGGTTCAATCCCTGGTACCAAAAAAAAAAAAAAAAAAAAAAAAAAAAAAAAAAAAAAAAAAAAAAAAAAAAGCAAAACCAGAAAAACAAACTAAACATAAATACTGAATATCTGAATATGCTTGTACTGCAAACTGCCAATTTTTTTTCTAATTGCCCTTCCTTGATACAAATGGAGAGAATAACTGATGAGCTGGATCCATCACTTGGACCGATGGTGCAACTTTATCGCCATGGCAGTCTATAGCAGGCCCTTTTCTTTGAGCTCCAGGCTCGCCCAGGGATGTGACCCAAACAAAGATCCCTGCCCTTGTGGAGCTTGAATATCACTGAGGAAGACAAATTAACCTAATTATATCAGATGAACTAAAGTGCTATTAGGAAACAAAAGGTACAAGGAAAAAGAATGGCAGTTGCTGCCTCAGCTGGGGTAGACGGAGAAGGCATCTGAGATGAAAGCTGGGCCACTACATAGAGGGGATGAAGAAGGGAACCACGTGAGGTCCTTGGGGACAGGGCTGCAGGTGGAGGATCCAGCAAGGTGCACAAGGATGTGCTCATTGGCAGGTACAAGGACAGGACTGTGGTTGCAGGGTAGAGACTGGGGTGAAGAGAAGAGCAGGAGAGGCAGAAGCCAATCACACGTGGCTCATAGGCCACAGTAAGGCTTGGATTTTGTTTTGAGCCCTTGGAAGTAACTGGCAAGTTTTCAGCAGGGGCAGTGTGCTCTGAATTATGTTTGTGAACGTTCACCCTGTGTTGTTGTACGTGCTAAGTGCAAGGAACGGCAGTGAAATCAAGGAGACTAAATAGAAGGAGATGACAGGCCTGCTTCGGTATCTTTGGAAGGTAGGGTTGATTTGCTGATGAAATGGAAAGGCCACACGAGCAGAGATAAAGACAGTTCTTTTTTAAAATTTTTTTTTTTTTAAGAGAGAAAGAGGAGGGGCTGGAGCTGTGGCTCGATGGTTACAGCACTTGCCTGGCATGCGCAAGCACACGGGTTCAAACCCCAGCACCACGTACACAACTAAGTGTCAGAGCAACGAAAGCCATGTGAAAAACTCAATAAAAATTGATTCTCTCTATCTCTCTCTC
>PVKS010045791.1:0-13610 GCA_004027875.1 Aplodontia rufa
AAAAAAAAAAAAAAAAAAAAAAAGTGTGCCAGGGACATAATTGTAGGCCTGTTGTTGAAGGCTTGTGTACCCACTCCAGGTGGGAGAATCAGAATCTACATTTTATTTTATATCCCAGGTCATCTTTATGTTTGGAATCCCTGTGTTAGTGTTTTGTATTTTAATCTACAAAAACTCTGCTGTAGGGATCAACAGTCCTCTGAAAAAGATGGTTGGCTACAACATGGAGTCTTGTTGGTAAACCAATTTTGCCATTTATTTATTTATTTATAAAAGAGGGATAGTGAGAGATAAAGACAGAATCAGAGTCAATTTTATTTAGTTTTTCATGTGACTTTCGTTGCTCTGACACTTAGTTGTGTACGTGGCACTGGGGTTTGAACTCATATCCTTGCACATGCCAGGCAAGCGGCATAACCACTGAGCCACCACTCCAGCCCTCTTGCCATTTATTCCTAAATGTAGTGTTGTAAATCTGATGAAACAAAGTATTACTCTAAAATACATCATCTGTAAATGGTTTAACAGAAAGGTCTCAGCCTTGGCATCAGGCTTCCTGGCCTTACCATATGTCTTTGGTGTAACTTTGGGCACCTTACTTAGAGTCTCTGTGTCAAGTTTTCATTTGCAAAATGAAGTAGCAATGTCTGCCACATCTGTTTTTCTGAGGGCTAGTGAGAGGATCAACTCAAGTGAGAGTGTGTGTGAAAGTGCTTGGAGTTGGCAATGCCAAAGAGGTGTACTATTGTACTTGATGGAGATGAAGATGTTGTTCCTTCAGGCTGTATGAGCCCTGTGTTTGTTAAGAATAGTGATGGCTTTGCTAAATGGTTACTGTGGTAATTGGAACAGGTCTGTGCATTCTCTTCAGTGTTACATTTAGATTTTAACTTGGCAGTTTTCTGGCCAGGCTAGCAGTTCTGATTTCCAAGTAGCTGCTGTGAGATTTTATTTTTTTAATGGGTTTTATATTTGTTTATATTCTGGACACTACCTAAATGGTGTGATCACATCCTGTAGATACATTGTGTGCTATTAGCATGTTTAGTGTATATATGTTGATGAATCAAATTTCCATAATTCAAGCAGATCCAGTTATTATTACATAACACTTTAATGATATGCTCTTATAGATGCACATTTTCTGAGTTCTAGACAAAACTAGGATGTAGTCCTAATTTCATGAACTCTGGTGACTCAGCACACATACACACACACACACACACACACACACACCCCTACCTACTTTTTTTAAACCACATGAATTCATACCACATAGGTTGTTCTACATTAAAGTTTTATTTGTACATAATGATGTTCTCTGGACTTCCTTCTGTAAATTATATCCCGATCTAATTCATTCATTTTTATTATGCAGAGTACCCCAGTTTGAGTATGACAGAAATTAAGTCTCCTAATGCTGATAATTTAAATTGTTCCTTGCTTTCACGTTTGAGCAGCAGTCAACATCCTGATGCATACCTATATCTTACATAGTGTGCAAGTGTATCCAAAGGATGAATGTCTAATTGAATTATGGGCCAAAGGACAAAGGTTTTTCAATTTTTGATAAGTAGTACCCTTGTTTCTCTTAGCAGATTGTGCCAATTTGCATTTTGAACAAATTTAATTCTAAGAAGAAATCAAGACTTAGCGACAGAGTTTAAGTAACTTGACCCGGGTTCTCCAAGTTAGCGATTAGTAGAGTCAGCTTTCAAACTCAGACCTACCCATGCTATTTCTTCTCAGCTATGGATATTTCAGTTACCATCTTAAAGCATAATTTTGGCTTTAAAACTAGGAAGGATCATTTCATGTCTTTTTATATTCTCATAACTCAATCAAAATGTAATAAAAAATGATACTTAGCCAAAGACTACACAGCCTCCAAATTGCTAAATCACTCAGGACATAAAAATGCTACCTGAAAAGGTGTAATGGTTATGAGTGAGTTTAGTGGCTATGAATGTACTGATATTGATACATTATATTCATGGACAGCAGGAAGTACCCTAAAATATGGAGTGACACTAGCAAGCTTTCCTTTAGCATCCTCTGTGTGTTATGGCACTAGGGAAAGTAGGTGGTTTCAACATAATTGTCTTTGAAAGTTATTCATTTTGTTTGGCCCAGAATTTATTTTAAATTCCACTATAAATATGATTATTATTGCATTTATAATCACATACCATAACATTCATTCCAATAGTTGGCATAAATAAATTGTATTTGCATTTTCTTTCAGGACTTCCTTTTTTCATTCCTTTTTGTTATGTTTATTTGTCTTGTATGTTGTCTGCATTACTGTTAGTTCCCTCTGTCCTAGGCTCAGACTACATTTTTTTCACCTCATTTGTCTCAGTTCTAAAAAAAAAAAGATGTTTCTCTGTATGAGCTGAAGAGTCAACTCTTGAGTGCAGATTGAAATTTTGCTGTTCTCATCACCTAAACCCCTACACAAATATACCTGGAACCTAGATAAGTCAGAGACATTTTTAAAACAACCGTTTTCTTGTTTTGCTTGGGTATGTGTGTGCATGTGTGTGCATGCGCACACATGCACACACGTGCCTTTTCCTTACTTAGGAAATCAAATTCATTGTTCTCTCATTTTATGAGTAAAGAAACTGAATCAGAGAAAGTTTGTGATCCTTGCTTCAAATATAAACCAAATTCAGAGTTCATATTATTCTTTACTATCCACTGCTTCCTGCTTCATTGCAAGAAGTATCTCAGTTACAGAACAGGTTGTGTTCCAGAAATTCGATTGTAAGTCAGTTATTTGGCAGTTGAACTGCATTTCACCATGGTGGAAAAAAATGTTATAAATGGTAATTAAGTTCCTCAGCTGGCCTACAAGAATCTATTTAACTCTTGTATAACTGCAAAATGTGTATTTGCATTAAAAGTAAAAGCCAAGGCTGGAGTGGTGGCTCGGCAGTTACGGCGCTTGCCTGGCATGCACGAGCACACGAGTTCAAACCCCAGCACCATGTACACAACAAAGTGTCCAAGGAATAAAAGTCACCTGAAAAACTAAATAAAGATTGCTTCTCTCTCTCTTTCTCTCTTTCTCTCTCTCTCTCTCTCTTTAAAAAACAAAAAGTAAAAGACAATGGTAGCTGTGATTCTGTTTACAAAGAAAAGGAAAATTATTTTCCCTAGGGATGAACAGATTTAATTAGCAGATGGAAAAATGGAGAGTCTAGGAGAGATTTGGGGGCACTTTGAAGGGTGTTAGAAGTTGATAACACTCTGTCCCAGTTTTACTTTAAATCTTTGAAGATATTTTGTTGTCTTTAGATGCTCCTTACTAACATACCTCACCCAATAGCTATGATTAGAGTCAATGAGATTGACTGAATTAAACAGATGATCCAAGGTTGATGTATCAGCCAGCCTGAGATGATAAAAACAAACTCTCAAACCAATATTCCTTTCTGCTATCCTGATAGAAAAGTTATCTGTTTTTTTTTTAGCCCAGCAGGTTCTCTCAGCAGGTATAGCTTGGCAGAGGTCTAGAGAGAAGACTTTGGGACATGGGTTGCAGGTGAAGGTTGGGTTGCAGGTGAAGGTTCCAGTGATTTCTTTGTGTGATCTGTTTGTACCATGGAGGTTTCTAATTCTGGGAAATCATTGTACTGATATTATTGAGCAATTGCTTCCTTCATTGTCTGTCATACAAATAAACATTGTAAATTTCAGTTAACTTTTTAAAGAGTTCAGGCTTCTCTAAATGTCCTTTAATTTATGTTTTATTGTTTTGAGAGCATCAGCACAGAGCTCATCCTTTTAACAACAAAAGGGAGGATGTGTTCTTCAGTGAACAGAAGCTTAAGTAGGAGCACATTCACAAAGTGAAGGAAGAATGATTACTTTATGCCTTCTGGGCCAGATTAGTGTTCTTGTTGGACTGTATACCAACCCTTCCTTCCAGTGAGTTGCACAATACATTTAACTACTTTGGCTTTGTGTTGGACATATAATTTGAATATTTTATACTGGATACACACACACCCCCCCAAGAGTGATTTTAGGAAGGTGATAACACCTTTGTGTTCTATAATTTAGAATTCCTCTCGGTGGTCATTATGAAAGGAAGTTTGGAATTGTCAGGCAAAAGTGATAACAATTAGTTAACACCTACTGGATTTTAAAAAATATTTATAAGTTTTACTTTCTACTGAAATAATATATAAGAAAATTTCAAGGCATACCTTAATTCCTCCATTTCTTACTATGTGATGTTTATTTAATTGAATGTGCGAGGGTTTTATCTGAAAGGTAAATAAATTAATAATGCTTAATTTTCATCCTAGTACAATGATACCTTCCGAGTTCCAGGATTTAGACTGAAGCCTTATATGTTCCTTTGGTATACACCAAATCTGCTCAGAAATGTCCATGCTGAGTATTTAATACAGTGAATGAAAATGTGCATTGGACTCCTCCTCATAGGTGATTCCAGTTTCTTGGCTGCATTACCACATATTTAGGCCAAAAAGAGGTGATTTCTCTGCTACCTGTGTCTTGCCAGAGGTGGGGAGAGAGGCTGGAGAGATTTCTTCAGAAGCCATTCTTCCTGCTTAGAAATAGTGAGCCAAAAGGATTAGTGAGCTGAAACTATATGCCCAGGTACTGTGCCCAAAGAATTAGTGAGCTAAAGTATGATTTTTCTTTCTAGAATTCTTGTTGGCTTTCATGTGTACATTAAGTAGAACAGAGACATTTAATGACCTGTTTTTCTTACTGCGGATTCCCAGATCTTTTATGTATGTTACTCAGAGCTGGCAGGGTTCAACTAGCAGAGAGAGAGGAGGTTGTCTGTTTTTGCTCTTGTTTGTTGATTAGACAAGCATACTACTAGTAATTTGAACATGTGATGGTTTTGCTTTATGTTGAACACCTGGCCCTTTAGTAGAAAGGAAAAATCTCTCATTTGAAGCAAATCTTATCAGTAGTATTGTCACCAGAAGAGGCCCAAGGAGTCCTGGAGAGGGGGACCTAAAATCAGGATGAGTGGGGTCCTTGACAAACATCTCAAAAATGAATTTAAAGGGGGATGGAGCGGTGGCTCAGCGGTTACAGTACTTGCTTCGCATGTGCAAGTTCGTGACTTCAAACCCTGGTACTATGTACACAACGAAGTGTTGGAGCAACAAAAGTCACATGAAAAACTAAATAAAAATTGATTCTCTCTCTCTCAGTGTCCCTCTCTCTTTTAAAAACATGAATTTAAGGACATCAATTACAGGCACAGAGATTTATTTAGGAATGCAAAGAATATACGCTTAAGGGAGAATATGGGCCTTCTTGAGAATGAGAGTTGCTCTTGGGGTGTCAGACTATTCTTTCAAAGGAAACTTGATGACGGGTGGGCATGGGAAGTTATTTGAAGACATGAGTCTGGTGATTACAAGATGATTTATGGAGGTCTGGTCATCATCAAGATCTTTACACTGGTGTAGTGTCCATTATCTGATCAGTAGATAACTGGAAAGTACCCTAGATTATAGATTTCTTAAAATATATATCTCCTTATAGGCTAACAGTACACTAAGTGATTTTCATGAATGAATTAATTAATTTATGGTAACTTTTAAGATTAACAGATTTCCCGGAAATTGGGAAGTGACAGGCCCAAGAGAAGAACTAATTTGGGGACTGACAGGCCTGGAAAGGCATGCAAAACTCAGCTTAAAATTACACTTCCTTGACCTCCTTTTGTTACTTTTCTACCTATCTGTTTATTTCTTCTATCCTGCCTTAGTATTGTTTCTCTCATGTGCAAGTGGTGTCACTTATTGTATATAACAAAACATATTAATACATTTATGGATAATTTAGTATGCTTAATTTTTTAGCATTTTATTTGTTGATATAGAGGAGTAGACTTTTGTGTCTGGTATTTTATTTGCAAGAATTTTAAGCTGATTTGTTTTTATTTTCTTTTGTTTATTCTTATTCTATGACTTGAGTAACTTAGAGGAAAAGTTTTACTCTTTTGAGACTTTTCTATAGCATAAAACATTCTTAAGATTATTCACATTGTTTTAACCTATACAACTGATTGCCTGTAGGTCCTTAATTTTGCCCATCACTCTTAAGTTAGAACACCCAAGCATTACATTATCGAAAAGTTGGAGAATGATATTAATCCTCTCCCTCTCCATCCCTAAATATTCTGATTCTTAACAGATTCTTGTGCATCTAGGATGGGGAGAGAAAAGGCACTGAGAGGAGAGGTAGGATGGTATAAGCGATGGGTAAGAACTTTTTTTAAAAAAGAGGGACAGTGAGAGAGAGAGAGAAAGAAACATTTTTTCATTTTTTTATTTAGTTTTTCATGTGACTTTCGTTGCTCTAAGACTTCGTTGTGTATGCGGCGCTGGGGTTTGAACTCGTGTACTCATGCATGCCGGGCAAGTGTTGTAACCGCCAAGCCACCACTCCAGCCCCCCAGGAGAGGGTTCTTAAAGTGTGCCATTAGTTACAGAAAAGACTAACAGTGCCTGAATGTTGGCTGGTTCCATTGCAGATCCTGGGTTTCCACTATGTGAACTCTTACAAGAATCCTCATATTCAAAGAGCCTTTTTTAGATATCTTTCTTGTCTTTCTTAAGTATTTGCTTGCCTTCTATAACTAGATGATTTTATATAGTTTTCCTTTTTAGGGTCAAGAAATTGGAGCATGGCTATGAGCAGTGGAAACAACGATTTTGTGGTTCTGAGCAATGGCAGCATCACAACCAGTGCTACAAGTCCTAGTCCCCTCACCCCCTGCGATGGAGACCATGCAGCCCAGCAGCTCACACCCAAAGAAGCAACAAGAACAAAAGTGAGTCCAAATGGATGCCTGCAACTTAATGGCACAGTTAAATCATCCTTTCTGCCTTTAGACAACCAAAGAACGCCTCAGATGCTATCCCAGTGCTGCCATCCTTGCCCATATCATCACCCTTTGGCCAGCCATAACAGTCACCAGGAGTGCCATCCCGAGGCTAGCCCTGCAGCACCTGCTTTGGCCTCGTGTTGCATGCAGCCACACTCAGAGTATTCTGCATCTCTGTGTCCAAACCATTCACCTGTGTATCAGGCTACATGCTGTCTGCAGCCCTCACCATCCTTCTGCCTGCATCATCCGTGGCCTGACCATTTTCAGCATCACCCTGTGCAGCAGCACATAGCCAACATCAGGTGAGTCTTTGAAAGTTTTGTTGTCCTTTACCATTCAACTAATTCCATGTGGCTATAACTGCTTGTGTTTATTTCCCCAAGAGGAGAGAAAAATGGATTAGAGAAGAAAACCAATAAAAATGTATATTTTATGGATTTGTGAAGCTTACTAATTCAGATAAAATAATGAATCTGTTTTATCCATTGACTTCTTGTCCATTAAAATCTCATTTCATTTTTCCTTGTCTGCAAACTGGTTAGGAATTTCTGCTATATCTTGAGTTACAAAGTTTAGTAAAATGTTTTATTGTTAGCAGTTCCTGTTGTTGTACATAGGAGATACATTTGTGATGAGGCTACCTAACAGGAATTCTTTGTTTCCTATTGATAGTGGTCAACCTTTATGAAAAAGAAGTATAAAACCAATTGCTTCCTTATGCCTCTTTATGGCGTAATCACAATTTCTGTTCATGTGGTTTGTGTGACTGTGTTAGATCAGATGAAATTCCTTTCATAGCAGATTAAATCTGTAAATCTATAGCATTGGACTTTTAAAAATATTTTTTTCTGAAATATCTCTAGATCAAGTATTTTGAAAAGTGCTAGAAAAATCTACATCATTACCAGTTCTTATCACTACCTCAGCACATTGTTTCTTTGATATGTGATTATCTAGCAAATTTTTCCATAGGTAATTTAAGTCACATTGACTGCAGGTGAGCAATGGTAAATAATGTATTTTATGAAATTCTAAGTACTTTGTAGAGGCCTAATATTATTTCACATTTTTAGATAATAAAAATTTTTAAAGAGAGCCTTTACTTTTTTTAAAGTTAGGGTACAGTTTATACACAGGGAAATGCACAGATCTTAATTAAGTTGCAGTTTGATCAGTTCTGGCAAATGTGTACAATAGTGTAATCCATTACTTAGTCCAATGTAGCAATTTTCTCTTACCCCAGAAAGTTCCCTAATGACCCTTCTCAGTCATTCCCTCCTCTGCGATAGATATCTGTACTTTGAGGTCTGTTATCATTGATTTGTTTAGCCAGCTCCTAGAACTTCATACAAATATAATAATATAGTATATTTTCTTTTGTGCCTGACAATCTTTGCTTAGCATAAAGTTTTTGAGATTGGTCTAATTATCGCATGTATCAATCTTCCTCCCTTCTTCCCTCCTTCCCTCCCTCCCTCTCTCCCCCTCTCTCTCCCTCTTTCTCTCTCCCTTTCCCTTCCTTCCTGCCTTTATTTCCTAGGGTTACTTAACCACTGAGCCACATCCCCAGTTTTTTTTTTATGTTTTATTTTGAGACAGGGTTTCACTAAGTCCTTTAGAGCCTTGTTGAGGTTGGTCTCAAACTTGCAGTCCTCCTGCTTCAGCCTCCAGAGTGGCTGAGATTACAGGTGTGCTGCGTCACTGTGTCTGGCTAGTTTTTCTTTTTCTTGCTGAGTAATAATCCACTTGATGCATGTAATAAATTTCCTTTGAATTAAAGAATCAGATCCAGAAAGATATTTGTAAATACTTTTCACCTTTATCAGGTTTTGCATTATGGTGATCATGATCATATGTTTTAATCTTAGAGGAAGAAAAAGATGGGAGAACAGGAAAAGAGGAAGGGAGAGAGGGGAGATCCTCTACAGCATGTTTCTACAGTTTCTGAATACATTTTCATATGGATAAGAGAACCTCATAGTTCTAGAACTGTGATAAGAAGTTCACCAGGTTCATCAAAGTCATCTTAGAAGATTTGACCCAACAATGTTATGCTTCATAACCAGTTTTATATTCTTTTCATTTTTAAACTGTATAAATCGTTGTTTCTAAAATTATGTAATCCTCACTATTGATATTCTGAATCACAAATGGTTGCCAAATGTGAGATGAGATAAATAGTTCTACATTTTGAAGCTGAACCCTCCTTTTAAAAAGTTGTAATGTTAATAACTATGGGCAAATAACCAATTCTTTCAATATGTCAGGTTGTGTTAAGATTCTCTGAATTTTTACTTAGCATTTCTTTTAATTTTCTAATTTGAAACAGTGAGAGCCCTGTGCATACTTTAAGTAGTGTGGCATTAAAAAACAGAATTCACCATTCTGTTTTTGGTAATCATGGTGAACTTACTTCAGATTGTGTATGACCACTGGATTCATTTATTTGTCCCTGTGGAATTTTTCTTTGGATGTTAACTAGTCAGAAAGAATAAAGAAAAGCTTACTGCCTTTTGGAAAAATAGTTTGTTATTTAAAATGGAAATGGGACCCAATGAAGAAGTTACCTGGAAATAAATGGCTGTGCCTGAATTACAGAATGCATACATTTTAAAAGGAGAAATGGGAACAATGTCATTTTTCAATTTGAATGAGAAAAGCTGATAAAATGCCATATTTGTCCATCAGTAAAAGTTTTTTGAAAAGTAGACTCTGATGAAGGAAATTTTTCTTATTTCAAATTGTATCTCAAAAAACTTAGCCTTTTGATTAACTATTTGTTGTAGACAGACAGAGTCTTTTAAAGGTATTTGCAAATGAATGGAATATGTCTGGTTGTGTATATCACATACTTTATTGTGCTTTGAGCATTACTTCCCTATTTTCTATATTTATTCAACAGTAACCTGGCACTAAGGACATAGTTCTAAACAGACTGAGACCTTTTTTTTCCCCTTGATACTATAAGCTAATAGGAAAAGAGACAGTAAGTTTGTTAGCTACAGTACTGTGGTAAGTACTACCATGAAGGAATACATAGGGGTGAAGATGGATAGAAGTCACACATGGAGAGAGAATGGAGGGGGTTCTTTCTTACAGATAGTGAAAACAGTTCATGCATAGACTTCTAAAGTAGCGTGGACCCTTCTCCCTCAGAATTCAACATGCCTTGACCTTGGTGGAAGAGTTGTAATGAGAGGAGAGGTATCTTGGGACCAAGACTTGAAAGGGAATTATAACCACATAAGGAGTACTAGGCTTTATCTGAAGGCCAGTATGGTTCTGTTAGAGATTCATTGTCTAGCATGTGGGATGACTTGGATTCAACCCCCAATACTGAAAAAAAAAAAAAGATTTGTGTGCGTACTTTTTTTTTCATAATGGTAAAGTATACATTACAAAATTTATCACTTTAATCATTTTAAGTTCAGTGGCATTTAATACATTCACATTGTTTGTAACCATCACCACCATCCATCTCCATAACTTTTTTATCATCTTCCCAAACTGAAACTGTGTACCCATTAAACACTAACTCCCCATTCTCCTCTCCTCCAGCCCTAGGCAATCGTCAGTCTACTTTCTACCTCCACAAATTTGACTGTTTTTGATACCTCATATAACTGAAATCATACACTATATGTCTGTAACTGGTTTATTTCACTTAGCATAATGACTCTATAACCATGTTGTACCATATGTCAGAATTTTCTACCTTTTAAAGACTGAATAATATTTTACTGTATGAATATACCACATTTTGTTTATCCATTCACCCACTTTTGGCCAACCACATTTTGCCTATTGAGAATAATGCTGCTATGAACATGAGTGTGCAAATATCTGTATGAATTTATGCTTTGAATTATTTTGGGCATATGCCCAAACAGAGGTGGAATTCCTGGATCATATAGCAATTCTCTTTTTAACTTTTTGAGGAACTACCATACTGTTTTCCCAAGCAGCAGCACCATTTTATATTCACACCAGAGTTTCAATGTTTCCACATCCTCATCAGCACTTGTTATCTGTTTTGTCTTATTTGAGACTAGCCATCCTAATGGACGTGATGCTACAACTTTTTAAGCAGAAACAGAACATGGTCATCTCCATTGTGGAGAGTAGATTAAACTAAGCCAGGACTGTTGTGGATGGGAAGATCATTAGAATGTTTTCTACAGTAATTCAGGTGAGAGATGATGGCGACTTGAACTAGGATTTAGAAGTAAATTCATTCTAGGGAAATTAAAAGGAAGAATTGACTGGATTCAATGGATAATTGAATGTGGGAAGGGAGGAAAAATCACAATTGATGTTCAGTTTCCTGGCCTGTGCTACTGGAGGGGTAAATCATAATGCTGTGTACTAAAACGGGGAAGACAGGTCAAGGACAGAGGCATTGAGTTTCCCAGGGGTCTAGAATTTGATGATATGGTATGAAAATAGGATACATGTTATAACAGTAACAGTGAGTTTCCTTGAGAGAATGAGGATGCTGAGTAATACATGACAATAATCCTGGTAGGAGTTATCCTAGATTGAACACTGAAAAGCTTAGACCCAGGCAAGCAGGTATTTATTTGCAGATTTGTGCACTGGTCAAAGACCTGAGTCAGGTACTGACTCCCTTTCTCCCAGTAAGATATCCACAAAACCATTGTGGCAGTGGACAGAGCTGCGATGTAAGGAAGAAGAGAGCAGTTTGGGTTAGTCTGAATAGGATGTCCTTAGTATAGAAATTCTGAAAATGGGAATGTAGTGTGGTGTTTTCTGCCTTTTGTTAAATATTTTAAGAAATTTTGAAACAAAGGTTCTAGAGACTTATCTCTACCAGACACTTTCTTTTACTTAATCTTTTTAGTTTAGTGCATGTTGGTTTTCTTTTAAGTTCTTTTTTAAAAATCAATAACATCAATTACTTAATGAAGTATTGTTCAAATACTATTTAAGGTGCATTCATGACTTCACATTACTTTAAAAGATAATTAAAATTCGATAGTCTTACAGTAAAGTGTAGCGATGAGGGAACCAGGTGCTTTCAATTGTTATTGCTATTTGCACGTGTACCCAAATGGGCCCACCTGTTCATTATTTCATTTTTTAATGTTTTCATTTGTTTATAAAGCACTTAAGCCATAGAGAGTGTTTTAAAGAGTCAAATAGAAACTAATTTTAATGTAGCCTATTTGCTACTTACTTTAATATGTTTATATTCCTGTTTCTTCTGCTCCCTTTGTAATACATTAAATTCTTTTTCATTTCTTCTTAACTCTTTAAGCTCTAATCTTTCTAAAAGATTCATTATATTAATCACCTGTGTTATTTCTCTTTAAAATTCTTTTGTAATCTGATTGATAAAATTAAGATCATTGTGAAGATCATATTTGGTATATCCTGTTTTAATACCATTTATCTTCAATTATAAAGTACCTTAAGTAGATTTCATTCTAAAGCCTCAGACTTTTTCCTTTGTAGATACCTAACCTAATATGCATTGTTAATCCATTAATTAACATGAATAATTGAGAATAGGAAGTAATTCAAAAGGCATAGTCTCTTCCTAGGATGAAACAAGGCTTGTGCCTATACCAACAGGTACTAAACCTAGCTGTGTATCCAGTCACCTGGGGAGTTAAAAAATAAAATAATTGAATTAAGACATTTCCTTTGCAGTAGAAATAATAAAGAATTTTAAGATTTCAGGGATGGAAGGGATCCTTATAGGTAAGTTAGGGACAGTCTGGCTGAAAAGGATAGAACTTGTGTAGGCCTTGAAAGGTGACTAGGAATTAATAAAAGGACCAGAGAAGCCAGAACATGGAAAGTGAGGGTAGCTTGCAAAACTAAAAGCATATTTAAGAAAGGGTAAAGGAGCAGGTCTGTTAGAGTGGAAGATTGTTTGAAATGAGAGAGCTTTTCCTTTTTTTAATTTTTTATTAAGGAGTTGAGTTATTGTATAATCATAAATGCATATAGAGTAATAATATGATATGCATTTGTTCTTAAACCAGAGTTACCCCTACATCATCCGAAAGAGCTTTTCCTAATTCTACATCCTGAACCTAGTCCAGCTGTCTAAAAGGCCACATGGTGTAATTATCTGGTCTTTATCCTTCAGAGAGTTAGAAAATGCCTCCTAGGAGCGACCACTTTCCATGTATCTGGTTGAAACAAGTTGTGAATAATTTATTTGGAAATCTTCTTATTGCCACATTAAAGTGAAAAGATAATAGTATTATTGCAGAGTTAATAAGAAGCTCTGCATCCAAAAATAGCATACAAGATTTCTAATCTAAATTATACTTACCTTTAAAATTTGGTGTTACGAAGAAATGTTCTTCATTGTAACAGTTTCTATAAATGATACTTGGCAGTCCACAGATTGATTATGATAGGGATCTGTGGTATTTTGAGATACCCGCTAAATGCTTTTTTATTTCTCTATAGGTGATTTCACAGACAGTCACTTTGAATGTTTCTTGTGGCATAATGGAAGAATTAGAGCTATACAGTCTTATAGTGCTTGGCATAGAGGGGATCACAGAACCCTATCCTTAGCTTAGCCCCTTAAAAGTTAACTAAACATTGTCCTTGCCATCCCGTACATTCCAACTGCATAATTCTTGTAACCTTTTTTCTTTTTTTCTTCAGTTATTTATTCATTTACCAATTTCTGACTCACTTTTCTCAGAGATTTTTTTTAATTTTTTTTTTT
>PVKS010045792.1:0-13611 GCA_004027875.1 Aplodontia rufa
CAGCATCTGTCGTTGTTTGTATTCTTCATTTTTGCCATTCTAACAGGAGTGAGGTGGTATCTCATTGAAGTTTTGATTTGCATTTCCCTGATAGCTAATGATGTAGAGCATTTTCTCATATATTTATGGGCTTTCTGGATTTCCACGGGAGAGAAGTTCCTTTTGAGATCTTTAGCCCATTTATCGATTGGATTATTTGCGAGTTTGGATTTTAGTTTCTTGAGTTCCCTATATATTCTGGATATTAGCCCTCTGTCCGAGGTATAACAGGCAAAAATTTTCTCCCATTCTGTAGGTTCTCTGTTGATGCTCTCGACTAGATCTTTAGCTGTGCAGAAGCTTTTTAGTTTAATTGCATCCCATTCATTTAGTTTTGATTTTACAGCATGCGCCATAGGATGTCATTGATATCTTGATGGGGATTGCATTGAATCTATACAGGGCTTTCGGCAGAATGTCCATTTTAATTATATTGATTCTGCCTAATGAAGAACATGGAATTTTTTCCATCTAGTCAGGTTTCTGTAGCTTCTTTTTCTTCTTCTTTTTAAATATTCTATAGTTTTTATTGTGGAAATTTTTTTTTAACATTTGTTAGATTGATATCCACGTATTTTATTCTTTATGAGGTTATTGTGAATGGGACGGATTTCTTGATTTCTTCTTCAGCAGAATTGCTATTGATTTACGAATGTTGATCTTATAACCAGCCACTTTGCTAAATTCATTTATAAGCTCTAGAAGTCTTCTGATTGAACTTTTTGGGTCTGTTGGTATAGTGTTGATCTCTGAGGATCGGGGACCTAGGGAAAAGCAACAACTCAAGAAAGAAATGACAGACAAAGAAAAGTGAGGCAGAAGGGACCAGGGAGTCTAGCTCCAAGGTCCTGAGCTTTATTTTTCATGCTCTTTTATAGGGTAAGTGTGAGAAAGTAAGCATTCAAGGACTTTTAATGGTACTTAATAGAAAAAATTCAGTACAGAGGAATATAAAAGACAAGCAACTCATCCTTAATACAGACAAGTATCAATGCAGGCTATTTCTAGTTTCTATCATCATCTACAGGGTATTTATCTCTAAGAAGTATGAGAGGCACCTGCAAGAAATAATTTGACACATGTAGTGTAAGAGAGTAGGTGTGCATGTGACTTTTCACCCACTACCCCCATGAGCTTTCTCAGTGGCAACAGCTTAACTCTCTCATGTCCATATGGGCTCATTCATCTTGAGGCTTCCCATACAGTATAGGATCATGTGATCAGCAAATAAATATAGCTTTAATTCCTCTTCTTCTATTCGAATTCCTTTGATTTCCTTCTCTTGTCTAATATCTCCGGCTAGGATTTCAAAAACTATATTGATAAGAGAGGTGAGAGTGAAAGCCTTGTCTTGTTCTTGAATTTAGTGGAAATGCTTTCAGTCTTTCTCCATTAAGCACAATGTTGACTATGGGTTTGTCATAAATAGCTCTTACAAAATGAAAGTATCTTCCTTTGATTCCTATGTTCTCTGGAGTTTTGAGGGTAAATGGGCGTTGAATTTTATCAGAGGCCTTTTCTGCATCAATTGAGATGATCATATGATTTTTATTTTTAATTCTGCTTAAGTGATGAATTGCATTTATTGATTTGCATATCTTGAACCAGCATTGCATTCCTGGAATGAAGCCCACTTGATCAAGATGTATTATTATCTTTTTGATGGGTTTTTGGATGCAGTTTGCTAGGATTTTATTAAGGATTTTTGTGTCTATGTTCGTCTCGGAAATTGGTCTGTATTTTCTTTTCTTGGTGCATCTTTGTTGGGTTTTGGTATCAGGGTTATATTTGCTTCATAAAAGGTATTTGGGAGGGTTCTGTCCCTTTCAATTTCTTGGAATACTTTACAATGGAGCAGTGTTAACTCTTCTGTAAAGGTCTGGTAGAACTCTGCTGAGAATCCATCAGGTCCTGGGCTTTCTATTTTGGAAGGCCTTTGATTGCAGTTTCGATTTTGCTACCCGAAATTGGTTGGTTTAAATTTTTAATGTCTTCCCATGTTAATTTATTTTTTATGAGAGAGGACCATGAGAGAGAAAGAGATAATCAATTTTATTTAGTTTCATTTGGCTTTTGTTGCTCTGACACTTTGTTGTGTTCGTGGTCCTGGGGTTTGAACCTGGGTCCTTGCACATGCAAGAAAAGCGCCATAACCACTGAGACACCACTCCAGGCCCTTCCTGTGTTAATTTGGGAATTTTGCATGTGGCTAGGTATTTGTCCATTTCTTCCAGGTTATCAAACTTGGAAGAGTATATCCTTTCAAAATAAGTTCTTTTAATCATCTGTATTTTGGTTGAGTCAGTGGTGATATCTCCATTTTTATCCTTGATTTTATTGAGTTGCTTCACTTCATTCTTAATTTTGGTGAGGTTGGCTAGGTGTCTGTCAATCTTATTTATTTTTTCAAAGAACCAGCTTTTTGTTTTGTTTATACTTTTATTTTTTTTGTTCTCAATTTCATTGATTTCAGCTCTGTTTTTAATTATTTCCTGTCTTCTTTGAGTTTGGGGTAGGAATTTTTTCTCTTTTTGTAGGGATTTGAGTTGGAGCTTAAGTCTATTTATTTTGCTTCTTTCCTGATTTTTGATGAAGGCACTCAGTGCCTTACTTTTAAGAATGCTTTCATACTATCCCATAGATTTTAATGTGTTGTTTTACCATTCTCATTTGTTTCCAAGAATTTCTTGATTTCTCTTCTCTTTCATCTTTGATCCATTCTTCATTTAAGAGGATATTATTCAGTATCCAAGTTTTTGTGTATGTTCTGTTGTTTTCCTTGCTGTTAACTGCTAAGACCATTGTGGTATGACAAGATGCATGGGATTATATCAACTTTTTTGTATTTGCTAAGATTAACTTAGTGGACTAGGATGTGATATGTTTTAGAGAAGGATTCGTGTGCTGCTGAGAAGAAGGAAAACTCGCCTGATTTGGGATGGAATACTCTGTAAATACCTGCTAAGTCTGATTGATTGATAGAGTTGTTTAAATTAGAGATATCTTTATTGATGTTTTGCTTTGATGATCTGTCTATTGTTGACAGTGGTGTATTAAAGTCCCCCAGAATTATTGTGTTGAATTTGATAAAAGGAGGGTTGTAATTGGGGGCATAAATGTTAACTATCATTATGTCTTTTTGATGTATTGTTCCTTTTACTATTATATAGGGACCTTCTTTATCCCTTTTGACTATTTTTTTTTGACAAAATTAACTTTGTCAGATATAAGGATCACAACAGTGTCTTGTTTTCCTGGACCACAAGCCTGGTAGGAATTTTTGCCAACCTTTCACCTTCAATCTATGTCTATTCTTGGCTGTGAGGTATGTCTCCTGTAAGCAGCATATTGTTAGATTTTGTTTTTTGATCCAGTCAGGTAATTTGTGTCTTTGGGTTGGGGTATTGATTCCACTCATGTTCATTGTTAGAATAGATATGTGACTCTCGGTCCCTGGCATTGTGACCCTTGCTGTGTTTGGTGCCATCTTGGATATCTTTCAGTGAGTTATTTTAGTATTGATTTTCCTCTGTTAATGGGCTTTGGATATTGTTAGCTTGTTCCTCTGTATGAAGTTTGTGTTTGAGTATTCTCTGTAGAGCTGGTTTTGCGTTCATGTATCTTGCTGAGTTTGAATTTATCATGGAAATACTTTATTTTCCATCACATTTAAAGCTGAGTTTTGCAGGGTATATTATCTTTGTCTGAAATTTATCTTCTTTGAATGTTTGAAAAATATTATTCCATGCTCTCCTGGTCTCTGTTATCTGAGGTGAATAATCTACAGTAATCTTTGTTCTTATATTTGGAATTTATCTTTGAAGATTCTATATAATGCTGGTTTTTTGTTCTAGAATGCTGCAAAATTGATCAGATTATGAAATGTTCTTATTTCCCCATTGAATTTGAAGCTTAGTTTTGCTGTGTACAGTATTCTCAGCTGCATATTTTGGTCATTCACACATTGAAAGATCTCATTCCAGGATCTTCATGCTTCTAGAGTCTGTACTGAAAGTCTGATGTGATCCTTATCGGTTTGCCTTTGAATGTGATTTGGAGGTTTTCTCTTGCTGATTTTATTATTATTTCCTTGATTTACTTGTTAAACATTTTCAGTATGATTTATCTTGGTGAACTTTTCATTTGATTAGGTCTATTGGGGGTCCTGTACACTTCCTGGATGAGCATTTCAGATTGTATTTTGATATGGGAAAACTTTAACAATTCCATTGAGAATGTTCTTTACACCTTTCATTTGTGTTTCAATTTCTTCATGTATCCCATTTACTCTTATGTTGTTTCTTCTGATTTCATCTCAGACATTTTGAGAATTCTTGTGTGAGTTTTTTCTCTTTTGTCATCCATGTGCTCAAGCCTACTCAGCCTGTCTTTATTGTTGGAAGTTCTTTCTCCCAGAGCTGAGGTTCTATTTTCTATAGATGTTAGTCTGTTATTAAATTCTTCCATCATTGTTCTGATGTTCTGATATTGACAGAATATTTTAGCTCCATTACTTCCTTTTTTCAGTATGTCTATTTTTTTGATAATAGAGTTTTTCATCTCTTGAATTTTCTCACTTAGTTCCTTCATTATATCTTCTTTTAGTTCATTGTTCCTTTTAGTAATCAGATTGTTGATAATTATTTCTAGCTTTTCATCGTGCTCCCTGTCTGTGTGTTCCTTGGCTGGGGAGTTGTGGATTTGAGATCAACCTTTTCTCTTTTGATTTCTCATTTCGATAATCTTCTTCTTTATCTTTGAATATAGTTTTCCTGTGGTAAAGGTAGGCAGGTTTGAAGGTAGTTCTTCTTTGCAGGTCAGAGGGTCAGGTCAGACACTGCCCCTCTGATGACTACTTTCTTCCAGAAAGCTGCTTCAGCCTGGAACCTCCTTTAGCTCTACCTGATGGATCTAGGCTCCAGAGCATTGATTTGAAATCTGTTTTAGGGTGCATTGCAGCCTGCTGGTTTGCAGATGCACAGCAGATGGCATGCTTTGGTAGGTCCTGGGGTCTTGTGTTTGGCACTCAGAGAAAGGACCTGGGATCTTTGGCACTGGGTGTGGGCCCAATGTATCTGCACCAGGCAGGATTGGGCTGTGTATGGGCAGCTACATGCGTGGTTCTGGGCAGTTTGGGACTGTGGAGTTCCTGCTTCTGAAGGTCCTGGTATTGAGGTCTGGTTCTGCAGCACAGAGGCTACTGGGGTCAGCTCTGGTGGAGATCCTGGGTGGAGGTGTCCTGCACTGCTGTAGGCCCTGGAGTTGAGGCCTTGGTCACTGCTGAGAGGCTGCTGGCATTGGATTTGGTTGGATTACTTGGTGGGTGTGCCTTGAACAGCTGTAGGCCCTGGAGCTGAGGCCTCCATCCAAGCACAAAGGCTGCTGGGGTCAGCTCCAGCAGGGAACCTGGGTGGAGGTGCCCTGTGTGCCTCAGGCCTCTTTTGTTCAGTCCTTGGTCATTGCTCAGAGACTACTAGGGTTGGCTCTTGTGGGTTTTCTGGGCAGTTGTTTTCTGTATGGCTGTGGGCCCTGATGCTGAGGCTTCTGTCTGCATGCAGAGGCTTCTGGGGTTGGCTCCAGTGTGGTTCCTGAGCAGATGTGTCCTGGTGGCTGCTGAGTCCTCTATCCATGCACATAGGCTGCTGGGGATCCAGGGCAGAGGTGCCCGGTGTGTTGCAGGCCCCAGAGTTGGGGCCTTACTTACCACTCAGAGACTGCTGGTATTGGCTCTGGTGAGGTTCCTGGGCTATTGTGTCTTGCTTGGCTGCAGGCCCTGGAGTTGAGGGCTCCATCCATGTGCAGAGGCTGCTGGGTTCTGCTCAGGCAGAGATCCTGGGCAAAGGTGCTCTACTTGGCTTCAGGCCCCAGAGTTGAGGCCTTGGTCACCACTTAGAGGCTGCTGGGGTCAGCTGTGGTGGGGTTCCTGGGTAGGTGTGTTTTGTGTGGCTGCGGGCCCCAGAGCTGAGGCCTCCATCAGGGCACAGAGGTTCTGATTCTATTTTAATATGGGGAATTTTTTTCTTTAACTATTTCATTGAGAATTTCCCTTATGTCATTTGTTTGTGTTTCAATTTCTTCTTATATCCCTATTATTCTTATATTGTTTCTTCTGATTTCATCCCAGACATTTTTGAAAATTCTGTTCATGCTTTATAAGTTTTTTTCCTTTTTTTTTTAATCATCTGTGAGCTCAAGCTTACTCAGCCAGTCCTGATTATTGGATGTTCTTTCTTTAAGACCTGAGTTTCTATGGAAACCTTCTGTTTTCCATAGAAGTTAGTCTATTATTAAATTCTTCAATCATTCCTCTGATATGATTGACTGAAGATTTCAGCTCTGTTACTTCCTTTTTCAGTATTTCTTTGATAAAAGAGTTTTTCATATCTTGAGTTTTCTCACTTAGTCCCTTCATTATATCTTCTTTTAGCTAATTATTCCTTTTAGTAATCAGATCATTGATAATTTTTTCTAATTTTTTCATCTCACTCCTTATCCATGTGCTCCTTTTTAGGGGAGTTATGGGTTTGAGGTGAACCTTTTCAAGTTTGACTCTTCATTTTTGAAGAGCTTCTTCTGGAACTCTCTACTGAGATTCCCTACAGGGAAGCAAGGCAGGACTTCAGGTGGTTCTTCCTTGTAAGTCAATGGGTTGGTTCAGATACTAACGCTTTGATGATCACCTTTTCCCAGAAAGCTGCTTCTGCCTGGAGCCTCATTTTGCTCAACCTTTTGGGTCTAGGCTCAAGGTTGCTGATCTGAAACCTCTGGTGCTTGCCAGGCCAGGACCAGAGGAGGCCTGGACCAGCATGTTGGGTTCTTCCAGGTGGAACAGCATCTCCTCCAGTCTGTCCTGGGCACATGCTAGGGTCCGGACCAGAAAAGGCCTTGGTTGGCCCTTCAGCTCAGTGGGGGATTCTCTGGATGGGGATCCTCCCTGGGGGTGTCCTAGGTGCCTGTTGGGCTGGGACCAGAAGAGTCCTGGACCAGTTTGTAGGATTGTTCCATGTCAGGTAGGCTGGGGCTATTCTTGGTAGGGTCTGCCCCAGGCAGTGGCTGCTCCAGGCAGGGATCCTCCTCTTGTCTGTCCGGGGCATGTATTCAAATAATGTCTTCATCATGCTTTTGCTTTTTCCAAATAAATTCTACCCCTGACACTGTTATCAGAACAGAAACCCTAAAACAAATACCATTTTCATTCTGGTTGTTTCCCCAAACACGAATTGTATGTTGTTCAAATAAACTCTAAAATTTTATTGTACCTCCAATTTTCCTCTTACACTAGTGGTGAGTGGAGTTGAGCCTTTTTTTCATGTGCTTATGGTCACTTGCCTATCTTCTTTAGAGAAATATTTCAGTCCTTTGTCCACTTCTGATTTAAGTTTTCTTTTCTTGATGAGTTATAGGAGATCGATGCATATTATGGAGATTAATCTCTTATCAGGTAAATGATTTGCAAATATTTTTCAACGATTCTGTGAGTTTTTCTTTTCTATTTTGGTACTGGGGATTGAACCCAGGGGTGCTTCAACACTGAGCCATACTCCCAAGCCCTTTTTATTTTATTTTTTAAATTTTGAGACAGGGTCTTGATAAGTTTGTTAGGGCCTTACTAAGTTGCTGAGGCTGGCTTTAAATTGTGATATTCCTGCCTTGCTTCCCAAGTTGCTGGGATTACTATGCACAGCTATGGTTTTTTCTTTTGCTCTGCTGATAGCATCCTTTGAGGCACAAAGATTTTTAGTTTTGGTGAACTATAGTTTATCTGTTTTACATTTAGTTCCTGCATTTTGGTATCATACAAAATAAATCACTGCTACTTAAAATCCAATTAGTAAGATTACTTTAGCCTTTTATTTTTAACATCTCCATGGAAGAAACAGACTAGAAACGTTGATTCTCAGTCAGATTAGCCTAATGCAAAAAAGGTCTCTGCTTCCTCCATTTTGAGGGAAGGAATTCAGGACTGGACTACTACTTTCTCAGAATAAGACTGTGCCATGCTGGGGAGTGGCTAGGGAAAGGGCAAGCAAAGAAAGCATAGAATATCCTGCTATTATACATGAGGCTTTGTCTTGATTGTACAATAGTCCTTTGACTGGTTTTAAGAATTCTTGTAAGATTACTTTAACCTTTTCTTTTTAACATCTCCATGGAAGAAGCAAGAGTTTAGAACTTCCTAGTTTGCTATTATGCTCAGGTATCTGGGTTTTTAATCCTGTCTCTGTGATGTATTCACTCAGAGTTTGTGAAGCTTGTTTATCTCATTTGCAAAGTGGGCAGCATAATCTCTAAGTTGCAGGTACTTTTAAATATTATTGAGGTCACATAGCAGGATATTTATCACAGTGTTTAGCATATTTTAGACCTCTTGTAACATTACATGGGTTTTGTTATTCCTGTTGAAGGAAAACTTTAGAAACGATGGACCTTATGTTTGATGACAAACATTAAAGATATGGGGAACGATGGAGGCACTCAGCAGTCTGTTCATGTTTGGTTACGGGTTCTCTCATACAAAGTGCAGAAGATTCATGAGTCCTAAATTGATGGGTTTGGAGAGCTCTGAGACAAGGATGCCTTTGTAATCCTATTTCTACTGGGATGCTCCTCCAGGTTGACAGGTTGCTATGGCATCAGGACCAAAAATGTTGGCCCCCATTTGTCTGGTGGAAAACGACCACGAGCAGCTGGTGGTGAACCAGCAAGCTATACAGATTCTTGAGAAGATTTCTCAGCCAGTGGTGGTAGTGGCCATTGTTGGACTGTACCGTACGGGAAAATCCTACTTGATGAACCGTCTGTCGGGACAGAACCGTGGTAAGTGTTCCTGGGTGGGGCCAATTGCTTGACACTAGCTCTATCTCAGCATCTCAGTTTTTATTCTCATTCACATGAAGGGAGAGCCCAATTCCTCTCACTGAAGCAACTTTCCCACTCTAATTCTCACCACCAAATAACTGCTTTGCTGTAATCTCTTCCCATATGTCTTCCTTTATTCTGATCAAGGAAAATCTTTCCTACTGGGTCAGAGTTGTACCTTTTCTAACATCTACAACTACTGAATCTCCATAAGTGTTTCTTCTATCTCCTGAAAGATATTTTCTTTCTTTATATAGCATTCCATCAATATATATTATCTTCAAATATTTATCATCTTAAAAATCCTTCCTGGACTCACCTCCCATTGCAACTACCAACTTCTGTTTTATTTTGCTTTGTTTTTCCTTTCATTAATTTTTCAATGCAAAAAATAACATTACGATTTCTTTCTTCACTTTTTCTGTTCTAAGAAACAGAATACATTTTCTATTGTCTCTTCAGTCTATAGATTTCTGACTTTGAATGGCACCATTCTTTCAAAATGCTCCGTACCAGTACCTCCATTTTGTATGATTCATGGATGCCTATTTGTCTTCATCTAGATCCCTTGAAGAACATCTTTCTCAGTTTGATGACTGACCCCTGCTCCTTGTAATAGGTGACCTTCAAAGGAAGGTGATCTTGAAGACTGCAGAGGCACTTGCAATCGAGGATGTCAGGCTCTGTGGGCCTTAGGCTGTTAGCAGTTCTGCTCTCAGCGAATGTTGCTCTCTCCTCTTCTCTTGCAGGCTTCCCTCTGGGCTCCACAGTGCAATCTGAAACCAAAGGCATCTGGATGTGGTGTGTTCCCCACCCTACTAAGCAAAACCACACCCTGGTCCTCCTGGACACCGAGGGTCTGGGTGATGTGGAAAAGGTGAGTCAGTGAATGTCAGATCCTCCGCATTCTTGATTTTCTTATCTATTTATGACCCTTTATAATTTAATTGCTTTGATCTACTTGTTAAATCTGGAAACTGAACTATAGTGAGCAAGGCAATTTGGTTGTTTGAATGTTTTCTCTACAAAGGATCAGATATGGGATACAGTGAATAGAATATTTTATTAGTTGATGGTGGGGTCAATGCATTGACTCTATGAAATCAAAGCTTGTTGAGCAGCTAAGCTGCAGGATTATGGGCTCAGTAGTTAGTGAACAAAGTAAAGGTTTTATCCTCAAACAGCTGCAGTCCTTTCTGGAGACCACACCCATTGACACAGGTCTGGTCAGGGTCCTATGATTAAGGGCAATGAAGAATTAGAGCCTCTGACTCCAAGGTATAGTTGCAAGCAAAGTTTTTATTTGAGAGCTTAGAGAGCAAAGTAAAGTGATAGGAAAAGCTTCCTGAACAAAAGGTGGGGACTCAGAGCTGAAGACCCATTTCTTAACATGGGAACTATGTTTTTTTTCCCTTAATTTAAAATCCTTTTCCCCCCTCTGCCCATTTCTTTGATCTTCGAGCTGTTCTTTCATCCTTCTCTGTATAGGTTTATTTTCTTGTGATAAATTTCTATTTCCTTAATGAGAGGAATAATTCTTTGTTTTTAATGAGAGGTGATTCTTAGGCTAGGCTGTTCTGGGGTCCTCATTTCTCTGCTCCTTCTTCCTACATTTTCTGCCTACCCATCCTCTGACTTACTATACTTCAGATTAAATAGAGGGTTTGGGAAAGAAGCAGGTTGGAGAGAGAAAGATGCCATGCTTCAGTGCAGTACCCAACCTCTGTCAGTTCCATTGGTGGATTGTGGCTGTGCTGGCCCTTTGAGGGATCCTGTATTGAGACAAGGAATCTGGGTCTTTATCTGTGGTGCTGGTCAGTCCTTGGATGTCTGCCCTAGAAGCCTTCCTCATTGAGAGCTGACATCTGGGAGTTGTCATCCATTAGCACTTCCATACCTGGGGGATAAATTCTTTAATCTTGAAAAGTGATCCAGACAGCACATCCCAGCTTCTACCATATAGAATTAAGTAAAAGGGGGACATGATAGGAGGGTGGAGAGGCACAATACAATCCCAGTGCACAAAGAAAACTTCCTGATCCACCTTTTGTGCTGCAAGGTGCAGTCTGGATTTGGTTCACATTTTTCATGGTAAATCTGATTAGATACCCAGAAAGCATTCTGGAAGTTTTTGAGAAATCTGATAATGTTGCTTGTATCAAAGAATGTTTCTGACTTATAATAAACATTTTAGAAGGATTTTTGATATTTTAGTTTTCTAACATTAGTTGTACTGAGTGATCTTCCCTTTTATGCCTTATTTTGAGACTTCTTTGAGAATAGTGTCTAAATTTGCTACCTTTTATCAGAGTTTTTATTCTTTTACATTTTTGGTTTTAGAGAGAGGGTCAGTGAGAGGGAGAAAGAAGAAGAGGGAGAGAGAGAGCATCACATTTATTTCATTTTTCATGTGGCTTTTGTTGCTCTGACACTTCAAGTTTTACGTGGTTTTGGGATTTGAACCCGCCTCTTCGTGCATGCCAGGCAAACACTGTAACTGCTGAGTCTCCACTCCAGCCCCTTTATAAGGTTTTTTGAAGTATATTTGGCAAATAAAAATTGTATGTATTTAATGTGTACAATTAGTTTTAATATACATTGTGAAATGCTCAGCATATTAAAACAAATTAATATATGTAGCATCTCACACTATTTCCCTTTCTGCATTTATATTGAGAAAAGTCAAGACAAAGCTCTTAGCAAAATTCAAGTAGATGGTCTGGTATGAATTATAGTCACCATGCTGTACTTTAGACATCTATAACTTATTTATTTTGCATAACTGAAACTTTGTAACTTTTGACCAATATCTCACTATTTCTCCCACTCATCAGATCCCAGAACACATCATTCCTTTCTCTGCTGCTATGGGTTTGACTATTTGACCATTTCAGAGTCCACACCTAAGTGAGATAATGTAGAATTATTCTTTCTATATCTGGCATATTTCACTTAGCATAATGCCCTCAAGTTTCATCCTTGATTTTGCAAATGGCAAGATATCCTTCCATTTTTAGGATTGAATACTTATTCTCCACACTTTCTTTGCCCATTTATTCCTTGTTAGATGTTTATATCTTGGCCAATGTAAAATAATGTTTGAATAGATATGGAAGGGCAGATAGCTCTCTTCAATACTGATGTACTGCTTTTGGATTTCTACATAGAAATGGTATTTCTGGATCATATGGTACTTCTATGTTTCGAGGAATTTCCAGAATGTTCCCCATAATGGCTATGCCAAATTACATTCCAATTAAAAGCATACAAGTGTTCTCTTTTTTCTACATACTCATGTTAATTATCTTTTTGATAATAACCATCCCAATATTTGTGATACCTCATCAGTTTTTGACTTTCATTTCCCTGATGGCTAGTGATGTTGAATATCTTTGCATACACCCATTCCCAATTTGTATGTATACTTAAGAGAAATGTATTTGCAAGTCAATGACTCATATTTATTGATTTATTACTGAGTTCTATGAATTTCTTATATACTTTGATTATTAACCTCTTATCAGATAAATGGTTTGCAAATATGTTTCTAGCATTCTGAAGTGTTTTTTTTTTTAACATGGTTACTTGTTTCTCTTGCTTGCAAGAAGCTTTTTAGTTGGACACTCCTCCATTTGTCTAATTCTGCTTTTGTTGCCTGCACTTTTAGTGTGTTATCCTTAAAAAAACATTGCCAGACCAATGTTAGGCTTTCCTCTGTTTTCTTTTTTTTTATTAAAATTTCATGATTTCTGGTCATTTTTTTCTACTATCTAACTGAAATTTTGTGTTTTGATCATCATCTCTTTATTACCCTTTCCCCATGCTTTAGCCATCCACTCTGTTTCTATGAATACAACTTCTTTAGGTCCAAGTATAAGTGAGATGAGTAGTATTTGCCTTTTTGTGCCTCTCTTATTTCACTTAGCTTAATGCCCTCCAGGTTTATTAATGTTGTTGCAAAGTATTGTATTTCCTTGTTTTTATGGGTGCATAATTTTACGATGTGTATATTTACCACATTTTCTTTGTCTGTTAATCCATTGATGAACACACCTTGATTTCATTTCCTTTGGATATGTACACAGTAGTAGATCCCATTTCAGTTCTTCCAAGTCTCAAATCTGTTTTGAGTTGATTTTTATCACTCTTCTGTCTGTG
This sequence comes from Aplodontia rufa, assembly GCA_004027875.1. NCBI lineage: Eukaryota > Metazoa > Chordata > Mammalia > Rodentia > Aplodontiidae > Aplodontia > Aplodontia rufa. The sequence goes on from PVKS010045792.1 coordinate 13,057, forward strand.
GATATTCAATTCTTCCAACATCATTTGTTGACGAGACTATTTTTTTCTCCATTGTGTGTTCTTGGCAATGTTGTCTAACATCCGTTGAGTGTTTATGCATGGATTTATTTCTGGACTCGCTCTATTCTTTGTGTCTATACACCTGCTTTTTTATCATTATCATACTGTTTTGGTCACCGTAGCTTTGTACCATTTTCAATCAGGAAGTGTGATGCCTCCAGCTTTTTTTTTTTTTTTTTTTTTTGAACAACCTTACACGATTTTAACAAAATAATATAAAATGTGTATAAAATGTGTAAATATTCTGGATATTGCAATTATCTCCAGGAGTGCCCCCCCCAATTACCCTCCCTTATCCTCCCTTCCCTTTCCCTTTATAATTCTAAAAAAAAGGTATTAGATTGTAAAGCATTACATCTTATCTGGATTTAACTCATGTTACTAGACCAACTTTCTCACTGTCCAGGGTCTAGTCCCCACCTCCACCTATGAGTGGAGACAATCGACCCTTAGATCTCTGGGTTAAGCTGATTTTACTCATCATGATCTCTTCCA
>PVKS010045793.1:0-13609 GCA_004027875.1 Aplodontia rufa
GATGTAATGCTTTATAATCTAATATCTTTTTTTTAGAGTTATAAAGGGAAAGGGAAGGGAGGGATAAGGGAGGGTAATTGGGGGGGGCACTCCTGGAGATATTTGCAATATCCAGAATATTTACACATTTTATACACATTTTATATTATTTTGTTAAAATCGTGTAAGGTTGTTTAAAAATAAAAAAAAAAAAAAAAAATAAAAAAATAAAAAAAAAAAAGAGTGACTGCCTCTGATGGTGTGAGTGGTCACTGATCTCCGTTACAACTGAGCCCTTCCGCTTACACTTGGCCCCAGCTGCACCACAGTTCCCACAGGATGTCAGCTTTGGTTACTTTAAGGGGTCTCCAGTAGGTACTATAGAAATGTTTCAGTAATATATTCCTAAATTTTAGAGTAATTTCTAATACATTCCTTTTATTCCTTCCATATAATTTTCTGTTTTTGCAATATATTGAATTTCTATTCCAATTTTCCATATTTTTTCGTGAGGGACATTTAGTATTTGATAACAGAATTTTTTTTACAAATTGACACATCAGATCTTCTGCTTTTCTGCCATTAATTCTAAATCTTTACAATGAGGCTGAGTAATGTCTGGCATTTTTTTCACGATTTAAAGAGATTTCTTAATATTTGACGTTAGCTCTTCTTGAGTGTCTTCCTATTTTCTGTTCTTTCTTCCCTTTGTTACAGACAGGGTTCTGATGTTATCCAGAAGGTCAGTGGGCACTTAGGCAAAGCACTGGAGTGCCCGGATGTTGATGTGGTTTCTGTGTTTAGATCAAATTCGCCAAGACACAGGACTAGGAACTCAGTTGATTGGATGCCAAAGAAGTGGTTTAAAACAGGAAATTTTCCAGAGATGGATTTATAAATAAGAAGGTTAACATAGTAATTTATAATAAAATAATTTTTATCATGGTACTTACGTCTGACTATCCTTGGCATTATTAGGCTCACCCTAACTTTTGCAGGACCGGGGAAAAAAGTACAAATGGAAGCCCAGGAGCCAACTATGTGCTTAGAAATAATAAAGTTATTATTAATTGGAGAACAGAGTTTGAAACTTTCCAATACAAATAAGTGATAAATGTTTAAGAAGAGGGAAATGCTATTGCCTTGATTTGATCATTATACTTTGTATACACTTCTTAAATGTGTAAAGTGTTATGTGTTAATTAAACTTCCATAGTAAAAGATATCACAAATATAACTCATTATCATATAAAATGACAGTTGAGATTAGAAGTTTTTCTCTTAGCAAAGACAGGCACTGTAGCATACCTGTGTAATCTCAGTTACTCTGGAGGTTGAAGTAAGGGATGGCAAGTTTCAGGACAACCTAGGCAACATAGTGAGACTCAGTTTCAAAATAAAATTAAAAGGTCTATAATTGTAGATTAGTGGTAGAGTGTTTAAGTAGCATGTGTGAGGCCCTGGGTTCAATGTCCAGTACCACAAATAAAGAAAGAAAGAAGGAAACAAACAAATAAATAATTCTCTACTTTCCTTGTAAGGAGTAACTAGCTGCTTCTTGCTATTCTTCAAACATAGTCAAGACCACCCCAGACTGCATAAGCACAAATTAAATCTATGCAAGGATAAACACCTACCCACAGCCACTATTCTTCCTGCCTTCGGGCAGTAGAACCCAGGGCAGAGCCAAGACAGACTGTCCAGGCAAATTCAGAACCATTTGGGTAGGGACATTTAGAGTCCTGGGAACCTAGCTCATGATACTAGAAGGAGATCAATCCTTTAAGGATAGGTGTGATGAGAAGAGGGCCAGAGTAGGCTTCTTGCCAGATTCTAAGAACACACTGAATATCAGAGTATCTACTGTCATCACTCGATAGCTTGAAGGTGGGGGTGGAGAAAAATATTAAATGGAAAGTAAAAATCCTTTGAGAATATTCTCTCAGGTCTCAGGTTCCATCTCCACAAATCAATCACTTCTCTGATGAACAAAGCATACATGCCTATTAAATTCTCCCTCCCCCCACCTCTTTCTCTCTCTTCCCATCCTTGTAAAATCTATCTGCCTCTCCACCCCATCTATGGTGCTTTATATACACTGTCAAATTCTTGTTTCCAGAAATGGCATAAAATTGATTTTTTAATGAGATGGGTCTTGCTATTGTACAGGTTGACCTTGAATCCTGGGCTCCAATAATCCTCCTGTCTCAGCCTCGTGAGTAGTTGAGAATGTGGTATGTGCCGCCATGCTTGATCTATTTCATTTGGTCAAACAAATTCTAAGTCTACAATCTTGAAATTTCCTTGAATCACCTTGACTACAGTTGTGCTGTTATCTTTTTAGTCATGTGCTCTTAGGAATTTCCAGAATTTACAATGCACTTATTGCTGATTTTGTGTATTGGATGAGAATTCTTTTTTCCCCACATTTTTTATTAGTGTGTTACAGTTGTACGTAATGGTGAAATTTGATGTTATGTATTTGTACATGAACACAATATCACAATATAATTTAACCAATATCATGCCCTAGTATTTCCACTTTCTTTCACCTCCCCACCTCCTCTGGTCCCCTTTTTTTCTATTTTATCAATTTCCCTTTGGTTTTCATGAGACTACCCACCCCGACCTTTCTTTTCCTTTTGTTTTCCCTCTAGCTTCCACGTAGGAGAGTAAATATATGACCCTTGACCTTCTGAGTTTGGTTTATTTCTCCTTTTTAAAAATAATGTATTAAGACATTGTTTTGATTACTGAGCTTCTTGGCATCTGCCTAAATTTTTTCTAGCATATAATTTTTTTTAAAGAGAGAGGGACAGTGAGAGAGACAGAGAAAGAGAGAAACAACTTTTATTTAGTTTTTCACATGGCCTTAGTTTAGTTGCTCCAACACTCAGTTGTGTACGTGGTGCTGGGGTTTGACCCCGGGTCCTGCTGCTTGCCAGGCAAGCGCCGAAACCACTGAGCCACCGCTCCAGCCCCTAACATATAATTTTTTATTAGTGCATTATAGTTGTACATAGTGATGGGATTTGTTGTCACACATTTCTAGATGTACACAATACAGCAATATAATTCGGTCAATATCTGCACTCCCCTGGACCGCTCTACCTCCCTCCTCTCGCCCCCCAATCCCTTGCCTCTCTTCTGGGGCCTATATTTTTCCACATAAAAACCCAAGTACAGTGTCATAATTCTTATACTTATGAAGAACATTTTTAATATACATGACTATAGCATAAACAGTGACATACTTATAAATGCTTGGAATGCACCTTGCTTTATCTCGGTTCCAACATTTCCCCTTCTCCCTTCCTATCATCCCTTGTTATTCTTTGATATACATTGACAATAGGATTAAACATTTGTGTTTTCTTAAAGGCATGCAGTATAGTTTGTTCAAATATCTTATGCGGTATCTTGCAACTGTATATCATAAATATTAAAAAATTTCATTTTTCTTTTATGGTTCTAAATCATGAATTTATGTACCTTTGCCCCAAGCCTGAGTTTATCTCCAGCCATCACAAATGAGGGAAAACATTCGGCCCTTGACTCTCTGGATTTGGCTAACTTTGCTCAGCATGATTTCTTCCATTGCCATCCATTTATCTTTAATGGATGCAATATCATTGTTTATAATAGCTGTAAAACTCCTATATATGTACCAGAGCTTTTGATCCATTCATCCAATGAGGGGCATCTAGATTGGTTCTATAATTTAACTATTGTAAATTGAGCTGCTATGAACATAGATTTTGCTGTGTCGCTATAATGTGCTGATTCTAACTCCTCTGGGAAAATCTCCAGAAGAGGGATAGCTGGATCATATGGTGGATCCAAACCTAATTTTTAAAGGATTCTCCACACTGATTTCCAGAGCAGCTGTAAGTTTACAATACCAATAGTGTGCCAGTGTTCCTATTGCCCTACAACTCCTCCAGCATTTGTTAATAATTATATTCTTCATCTTTGCCAGTCTGACTGTAGTGAGGTGAAATCTTAAAGTAGTTTTGATTTGCATTTCTCTGATTATCAGTGATTTAGAATACTTTCTCATGTATTCATTGGATTGTTCATTTTCCTCTATTGAGAAGTTTCTGTTTTTGCTCTCTGGCCTATTTATTGATTGAATTGTTTGTGTTTTTATTATTGAGTTTTCTGAGTTCTTTGTAAATTTTGGATATTAGTCCCCTGTCACAGGGATCACAGGCCATAATTCTCTCCCGTAGGATGTCTCTTGACTGTTTTGACTATTTCCTTGGCTGTACAGAAACTTTTTAGTTTAATGTCATCCCATTCATTGATTTTTTTTTTTTTAAACAGAGAGGGACAGTGAGAGAGAGAGAAAGAGAAACAATTTTTATTTAGTTTTTCATGTGACTTTCGTTGCTCTGAGTCATCCTTGTGTACGTGGTGCTGGGGTTTGAATTCCTGTACTCGCACTTACAGGGCAAGCACGTAACCACTGAGCCACCGCTCTAGCATCTCACTCATTGAATTTTGGCTGTAATTCTTTCACTTTAGGAGTCTTATTGAGGAAGTCATTGCCAATTCCCATATGCTGAATGTTGGTCCTAATTTTTCTTCTAGCAGTTGTGTGGTAGCTGGTCTACTTCCTAATTCCTTGATCCATTTAGATTTGATTTTGTGCAAGGTGAGAGAAAAGGAACTAATTTCAGTTTTCTGCAAGTGGCTGGACAGTTTGTCTAGCACCATTGTTGAATAGGTTGTATCTCCTTCATGTTCTACTTTGACCCCCTTTGTCAAAGATCAGATATTTAAATATTTGTGGGTTTGTCTCAGAAAATTCTATTCTATTCCATTGGTATTCATTCCTATTTTGATACCAGCGCCATGCTGTTTTTAATGCTGCAGTTCTATAGTATAATTTTAGATCTGATATTTCAAAACCACCTGATTCATCTTTCTTGCTTAGTCATGTTTTGCCTATTCTGGGTTTCTTGTTGTTACAAATGAATTTGAGAATTGCTTTTTCTATATCTGCAAAGAATTATATTGGAATCTTGATGGGGATTGCATTGAATCTGTATAGTGCTTTTGGCAGAATGGCCATTTTAATTACATTAATTCTGCCTAACCAAGAGCATGGAATATCTTTCCATCTTCTCAGGTCTTCTGCAATTTCTGTTTTCAGTGTTCAATAATTTTCCTTGTAAAGGTTTTTTACTTCTCTTCTCTTGTTAGATTAATTCTCAAATATTTTATTCTTTTAGAGGATATTGTGAATGGGACCAGTTTCCTGATTTCTTCTTCTGTCCTAATATTGTTAGTGTATAGGAAAGCTATTGATTTATGTGAGTTGATTTTATAACCTGCTACTTTGTCAAATCTGTTTATTAGCTCTAGCAGTTTTCTGGTGGAGTTTTTTTGGTTCTTTCAGATATAAGATCATGTTGTCAGCAAAAAGCGATAGTTTGACTGCCTCTTTTTCTATTCTTATCCTTTTGATTTCCTTCTCTTGCCTTATTGCTCCTGCCAGGGTCAATAAATAAAGGTGGTGAAAAAGAGCAGCCTTGTCTTGTTCCTGAGTTTAGTGGAAATGCTTTCAATTTTTCTCCAGTTAGTATTATGCTAGCTGAGGGTTTGGCATATAGAGCCTTCACAAAGTTAAGATAAGTTCCTTTGATCCCCATTTTCTCTAGAGTTTTGATCATAAAATGGTGTTGGATTTTGTTGAAGGCCTTTCTATGTCTATTGAGATGATTTTTTGATTTCTGTCCTTAATTCTGTTTAAGTGCTGAATCACATTTATTGATTTGCATATATTGAACCATACCTGGAATGAAGCCCACTTGATCATGATGAATTATCTTCTTGATGTGTTTTTGAATATGATTTGTGAGGTTTTTTTATTAAGGATTTTTGTGTTGATGTTCATGAAGGGTACTGTAGTTTTCTTTTTTTGATGTGTCTTTGTTGGGTTTGGTATCAGAGTTATGGTTGCTTCATGAAAAGTGTTTGAGAGAGTTCCCTCTTTTTCAATTTCTTGGAATCACTTGATAAGAAGAGGTGTCAGCTCTTCTTCAAAGTTGTGATAAAACTCAGCTGGGAATCCATCAGGTCCTGGGCTTTTCTTCTTTGGAAGACTTAATTGTTGTATGGATTTTGGTGCCTGTTATTGGGCTGTTTAGGATTTCAGTTTCATCCTGTGTCAATTTGGGGATGTTGTATGTGTCTAGAAATTTGTCCATGTCCTCCATATTATCAGATGTAGAGGAGTATAGTTTTTCAATATATGTTCTGATAATCTGTTTGATTTCAATGGTCAGTGGTGATTACCCCATTTTTGTTGGTGATTTTGATGATTTGCTTTGATTCTCTCCTTCTTTTAGTTAAATTAGCTAGGGATCTGTCAATTTTATTTATTTTTTCAAAGAATCAGCTCTTTGTTTTGTTGAGTCTTTTATTGCTTTTTTGTTATTAATTTCATTGATTTCAGCTTTGATCTTCATTATTTCCTGTCTTCTGGTGGCTTTGGGATTAGATTGTTCCTCCTTTTGTAGAGATTTGAGGTGGAGCATAAGTTTATTTGTTTGGGATCTCTCCTGATAATTAATGTAGACCCTCAGTACTATAAATTTTCCCCATAAGAATGCTTTCATGGTGTCCCAGAGGTTTTGCTACTTTGTGTCTTCATTCTCATTCTTTTCCAAGAATTCTTAATTTCGTTCCCATGTCTTCTTGAATCCATTCTTCATTTAATAAGGAGTTATTCAATCTCCATATATATGTGTGTCTTCAGTGATGATTTTTGTTGTTAATTGCTAGGGTCATGGCATTATGGTCTGATAGGATACACAGAATAAATTCTACTTTTTTATGTTTGCTGAGATTTTCTTTTTGATCTAGAATATGATCTATTTTGTAGAAGGATCAATGTGCTGATGAGAAGAAGGTATACTCTTCCAATTTGGGGTGGAATATTCTGTAGATGTCTGCTAAGTCTGTTTGATTCATTGTGTTGTTTAGACTGGAGATCTCTTTACTGTTTTTTTGCTTTGATGATCTGTCCATTGGTAATAGAGGAGTATTAAAATCTTCCAGTACTGTGGTGTTGAGGTCCACAAGTGCTTTCATGCCTTGGAGTAATTTTTCCACATAGTTGGGGTGTTGGAGTTTGGAGAGTATATATTTACTGCGGTTATATCTTCTTGTTGTATTGTTCCCTTTACTAAGATGTAGTGGCCTTCTTTATCTCTTCTGATTAATTTATGTTTGAAGTCCACTTTGTTGGATATAAGAATTGTAACTCCAGATTGCTTTCTTGGGCCATATGCCTGGTAGATTTTTTTCCATCCTTTCACTCTCAATCTGTGGATGTCATTGGCTGTAAGGTGGGTGTCCTGTAAGCAGCATATTGTTGGGTTTTGTTTTTTGATCCAATATGCTAGTTTTGATTGGTGCATTAAGACCATTCACATTCAATGTTAGAATAGTTATGTTGTTGTGGTTCACTGTCATTGTATTTTATTAGTAAGTTCTGTGCTGTCTTTGTTGTCTATTGATAGCATGCACCTTTATTGAATTTTCTCTGTCTGTGGGTATTGAGGAATGTTTGCTTGTTATTCTATCTGGAGCTTACCTTTAAGGATTATTTGTAATGCTGGTTTTCTGATTACAAATGCTGTAAGTTTGATCGTATCATGAAAAGTTTTATTTCACAGTGAATTTTGAAGCTGAATTTTGCTGGGTATAATAATTTTGGCTGCATGTTGTGTTCATTCAGATGTTGAAAAATATCTTTCCATGATGTTCTTGCCTCCAGAGTCTGAACTGAAAAATCAGATGTGATTCTTATCAGTTTGCCTCTGAATGTGATTTGGTGTTTCTCCCTTTTAGCTTTTAATATTCTTTCCTTGATTTTGCTGTTGTATATTTTGAATATGATGTGTCCTGGTGAGCTTCTCATTTGATTAGGCCTATTGGGTGTCCTATAAGCTTCCTGGATAATCATCTCTGACTCTAATTTTATATATGAAAAATTTTATTTTGCTATTTCATGCAGAATGTTTCTTACCCCATTTGTTTGTGTTTTGATTTCTTCCTGTATGCAAATTATTCTTAGATTGTTTCTTCTCATTTCATCCAAGACATTTTTAAAATTCTGCTTGTGTTCTGTGATTTTTTTTTCTTTTTTGTCATCTATACATTCAAGTTTGCTCAGCCTGTCTTCATTGTCAGAAGTTCTTTCTTTAAGAGCTGATGTTCTGTTTACTATAGAAGTTAATTTATTATTAAATTCTTCCATGGTTCCTCTCGTATCATTGCGGATTTTAGCTCTGTTACTTCCTTTTTGAGTATGTCTATTTCTTCGATAATAGAGTTTCTCATCTCTTCATTATATCTTTTAGTTCATTGTTCCTTTTACTAATCAGATCATTGATGATTTTTTCAAGGTGTTCATCTTGGTCCCTATTTGTGGCATCCTTTTTAAGGGAGTTTTGGGTTTCAAGTGACTCTTTCCTATTTTGATTCTTCATTTTTTGAAGAGCTTCTTCTGGATCTCTGAATTGAGATTTCCTGTGGGGAAGGTAGGCAGTTCTCCAGATGATTTTTCCTCCTTAGTCAAAGGGACGCATCTGCCACCACCTCTATAATGATCACCACCATCCTGACTTTCCTTTTGCCTGGGTCCTTGTTCTGCTACACCTTTTGGATCCAGGCTCAAGATTGCAGATCTGAACCAGGGTCAGTCCTGGGCACCTGCCAGGTCAGGACTAGAAGAGGCCTGGGTCAAGGGCTGGTCCAGGCAGAGATGCTCCTCCAGTTGGTCCTGGGCATGTGCTGGTCCCAGAGCAGAATAGGCCTAGGCCTTTCCTTCAGTTGGGCAGGGGCTGTTCCAGAAGGGAGACCTACCCAGAGGTATTCTGAATGCCTGCAGAAGGGCAAAAGGAAGAGGGAACCAAGGGAAGCCTGGACTGGCACACAGGATGTTAGGTAGGTCAGGGGGTTTCTGAACAAGGTTCCTATTGATGGTGTCCTGAGCACCTGCCAGCCAAAATCAAAAAGGCCTACAACTCCATGTGGGGATTTAGGTAGGTGGTGACAGCAGCAGGTGGAGAGGGTGGCAGGACGCAACAGTGACGGTGCTTTTTTGGATGGGGGTCTTACCTATTGTGTCTTGAGCACCTGTCTGCCAGGACCAAAAGAGGCCCAGACAGTACTCAGGGTTTTGGGTAGGCAGGTGCTATTGCAGATGTGGAAGATTCCTCTGATAGGACCCTAGCAGGGTCTGCTCCTGCCAGGGTCCTCCTAGTGTAGTCCTGAACCTGCTTGCCTACCAAGAGTCCCGGAGGCACTCTGGGGTGTTGGTTAGGTGGGAGCTGTTCCTGCTGGTATCCTCCTGGTGTTCTCCTGATTGCATGCCTGACCAAAAGAGCTGGCTTGTTTCTCTAAACAAAATGTTCTCAAGTTACAAACTGGAGTCATTAAGAAATACTTCAAGGTTACCAAGAAGCTCTTCCTATATATATCTTATAAAGAGATGCGGGCTGGAGCAGTGGCTTGGTGGTTACGGTGCTTGTCCAGCATGTGTAAGTACATGGGTTCAAACCCCAGCAACTCACATACACAGCTAAGTGTCTGGAGCAATGAAAGCCTTGTGAAGTACTCAATAAAAATTGATTCTCTCTGTCTCACTCTCTCACTGTCCTTCTCTCTTTAAAAAAAATAGAAAGAGAAAGAGAAAATCAATTTTATTTAGTTTCTCATGTGACTTTCATTGCTCTGACACTCAGCTGTGTAAGTGGTGCTGGGGTTCAAACCTTCATCCTTCCACATGCTAGGCAAATGCCACCACTGCTGAGCCACCGCTCCAGCCCCTTTAATACAAATTATTAAACCATAATTAGTGTAAATTTCTCACAGATGGTATTGAACACCCCAAGTTCATCACAAGAACACTCTAGTGGTTTGAGAACTACTGGTCTTCAAGAAAGCGTCGGAGTCATCTGAAAAGCTTATGAAAAAACTGGGTGCTGGCCCATCACTTGTGTTCTGATTCAGTATCTCATAGTGGGGTGTGGGGAGGTGATTGCATTTCTAACCCATTCCTAGGTGGCACTCCAGAGAGCACATGTTGAGAACCATTGCTCTTCATGTGTACTTTTCACTTCTTGTCCTCTAGTTCACTCTTCAATCCCTCCAACCTCACCGTTACTGGCGTGTCTCTAACCAGAGACACTAGTGTTCTCCTACTAGCTAAGTCTAATGGGCACTTCTGAAGTCCATCAGAATCTTAGGAAGCTTCTGCTGCATCTGATATTACTGACCGCAACTACTATTCCCCTCTTCTAGGAGTTTTATGTCACAAAGGCTTCCTGGTTTTGCTACTTCTCTGGATGCTATGCTTTTCTTGTTGCACCCTCTACCTGGAAAGCCCCATCCCCCTGCTACCCATCTTTTTATTTATTTTTTATTTATTTATTTATTTGAAGAGACAGGAAGGGAGAGAGAATCAATTGTATTTATTTATTTATTTTAAAGAGAGAGGGACAGTGAGAGAGACAGAGAAAGAGAGAACCAACTTTATTTAGTTTTTCACATGGCCTTTGTTGCTCCAACACTTAGTTGTATACATGGTGCTGGGTTTGAACTCGGGTCTTCGTGCGTGCCAGGCAAGCACTGAAGCCGCTGAGCCACTGCTCCAGCCCCTTGTATTTATTTTTTATCTGGCCTTTGTTTTTCCAACACTTAATTGTATCTGTGGTGGTACTAGGATTTGAACCCGAGTCCTTGTGCATGCCAGGCAAGCACTCCAACCACTCCAGCCCTGCCATACCCATCTTTTTAGACTGGTGCCCAGTGTCATCTCTTCATTGAAGTCAATTTTTTTCATGTCTAAAATATGAATGGTCCCCCTTTTCCATTTACATTCTACTTTATTTATGCTTATATCATTCCCTCTGTAACATCTGTAATGAGCCATGTTATACAAATCTCTTTGCTCAGGGATAATCTTGACAAGTTTTTGTTTTGTTCTCCCCAAGACTGCTTAAGAATAGATGAGGTCTTCCCAGGAATCAGTGCCCACTCTCAACCTCTGGGTTGTAGTGAAGGTATGTGCATGTGAGGTATATAAGAAGGGCAGAGGGCTGGAGCGATGGCTTAGTGGTTATGGCGCTTACGTGGCATGCGCAAGTGCAAGGGTTCGAATCCCAGCACCACGTACACAGGGAAGTGTCGGAGCAATGAAGGCCATATGAAAATCTAAATAAAAATTGATAATCTCTGTTTCTGTCTCCCTCTTTCACTGTCCCTCTCTCTTAAAAAAAAAAAAAGGGCAAAGCCCAAGACTCTGGGTGGGGACAGCTGTCAATGGCTGGATGGTCTCTTGACAGAATGCTGGCTGCTCATGAAGGGAAACCCTCTGCAGTCACAGTTGTCAGTGTGTGCATGCAGTATTTCTGCAGGCCTGGTAGTTAGCCTGAGGATGAAAATTCAGCTCCTTTCAGTTCCTGGATGCTTGAACAATGTTATGATTTCTCTGCTGAAAATATTTTTCATTTTGCATGGCTTTAACAGTTTTGGTCCTCTCTTCCCTTTTTCATTAAACTCTCTGCTCTCATCCTCTCCCTTTTTATCTCTCCTCCTCACTTCAGAAAAGGAGAGTCTTTATCTTTCAAGCAAATGTTTTATCCATTATATGAATTCACTGTGTCCTCGAGGCTCAAACTTTTGGAAGCAAATTCAGGAAGAAGGCAAATTTATTTTTTTATTTTTTATTTTTTTCTTCTTTGCTTTCACCCAATTATGTTGCTCTCCTGGGTAAAGTAGCCAGCACAGAACAGGTGCATCTCTGTAGGTTGACACAAAGGTAGGAAGTACACTGTCTGCAAAAGGAAAAATATGTTGGGGATTATGTCAAAACACAGCTTGGGATTCAATTCATTGTGCTGCTAGAAGACTTGACTATAACCACTCCACGGCCATGATCTCTGTGCTATTCCTATTCATCTGTGTAGCTAACTTTTCTATCACCTTCAGTGCTTGTCATATTTACTACAGGATCAGGAGGTGTCATGATTTCACCCAAAATAATAGTCTGTTGCCACCATCTTAGAAGAATTTGGAAGACCTCTAGTATTATTGCATCCTTGGGGCTTTAGGTCAGCAAGTCGGAAAAGATCCTCTTGCATAATCACCCTCTCTCTCCTCCCATGTCCTATTTCTCCAGATAATCCAGGGTCAGTAGCAGCAGCAGAATGCCAGCAGCAGCCACATATGTGCAAGTCAAGCTTCTCTCCATCTGCTTCCTCCTTAGGGAAAATCTAACACTAAAATGACTTTCTAAGGGGAGGAAGCACAGCTGCTGTCACCACCATCCTTGTAGAGTCACAGGGGGAGAAAAAAGCAACCAAAACCCCATCCTCTCCCCCTAAGCTCTAGCTTCTTTTGGACTCATTTTGAATGGCAGCAATGATTCACTTTGCCACGCAATGCTGTCTCCAACAGCACCTCCTTCACTGCTCTGGCCCCCACCCCATTTGTCTTCAGGACCTGGGAGCCAGCAACACAAGATTATTTCTATCTCTGGCATCTGGGTTTCTGATCAAGCTGGTGTTTTGGGCCAGTCTAAGTGCAAGGAAGAAGTACTTCACATTTCTCTGAAGTTGTGCTGCCACTGGGTAACGGGCTGAAAGGCGGGTGCTGATGCTGCAAAGCCAGAGTCAGAGGGCAGGGAACTCTGGAAGGCAATGCCATCACTGTCACCAAGAGTCCTGGTGTAATTCAGGGACCTTAGAAGCAGGAAAACTTTATGCAAATCTGGCAAATTCATTATGTTTCTCTCTCTAAAGATGAAATGATGACTAGATAGATTAGCTCTTTCTTTTTTTAAAAGAAAGAGTGAGAGAGAGAGGGTATTAATTCTATTTATTTTTTTTTCATCTGGCCTTTGTTTCTCTGACACCTAGTTGTGTATGTGGTGCTGGGGTTAGAACTCAGGTCAGGCAAGTGTGCAACTGCTGAGCCATTGCTTCAGCCCCTGCTTTTTTATTTCTTTAGCCCTTGGAAAGGCTTTTATAGACTGGCTGAGCTGTCTCAGTTTTTTCACATTAGTTTACTCACATACACAGAGCCCTTGATTTCCAGAGGTGTTCCAACTTTAAAAATTCAAATACCATATTAATAACTTATATTTTTGCTCAGTTCATATAATCTCATTCTTCTTAAGACAGAAAATTTAATTCCAATTTAGATGCTATGAATGTAGGGCTTGGACATTGCTATTATTTCAGTTTTTTTCCAAGTGATTCTATTGTTCAGCCAGGGCCGAGATCCACTGATTGATTGCTGTCTCACTCTAAAATATTATTTATGAGTCTAAGTTTTGCTAACAACTTAATAACAGCAATTTATTGATTGGTATCTTATACTAGTATATAGTTGTATATTTTATTTAATTATATAATTTATTTTCAGTGTGGCAATACATCAGAACTGGAATATAAGGCAAAATAGATTATTTCCTTGTGACTTAATAATACTATGATATGTTAAATTTGTATGGTCCTTTACATTTATCAACAGCTTTCATGTCATTTCATTTGAGTCTCAAAATTATTCCACACAGGCAGTGTAAGGAATGGAGGAACAATTTCTGGAA
>PVKS010045794.1:0-13614 GCA_004027875.1 Aplodontia rufa
AAGTCATCACTTAGTTTTCCTATAGAATCTGGACTAATGGTCAATACAAGAAGATCAGCTTCATGAATGTGGGAGAAGAGACCCACAGTCAAAAGAGTGGGTCCCCAGACCCCAAATCCCACAGTTGCTGTGCCTCACATCTGCCGCTAGATGGCGGAGAAGCCCCACAAAAAGCAGTCTTGAAGCCTGGTCTAGGAAACCCTGGGAAGGTAGCAGTGATCCTCTCCCATGGGACCCCAAGGACCAGGGACTCTGCCCAGCTTAGGTCCAGGGCTGCTGGGACTTTGCACCATGGGCCAAGTTTCCCCACCGGGAATTTCCTGAATGTTTTCTATTTAATTTGTGATCTCTAATGACCACCATCTGATAATGATGATCTTCCCCTGAGGGCTCATGGATTGGAGTCAGAACTAAGGTCAGCAATGGACCAGGATATGTGAGAGGACAAGGACCACAGCTCTGAAGGTGCTGCAGCCGTGGGCACAGTGATGGTGAATTGTCCTCATGAATTCAAATGCAGGCTCCCTGTAATGTGGAGCAGACACTGGAGGTGTCCCATAGTGGAGGGGACAGGAGTGAATGGGAGGGAGAGGGGGAGTTTTTCCAGCTTCAGTGTTGTCCCCAGAGTTGCTATGAATGAATGGGACACTTCATACTCCAGATGGCCCAGAATGGTCCTGAGTGAGCCTCATGCTGCTCAGGCTCTCAAGTGGGGAAGGGCCCTGTGATGATCCATCCTGTGGGCTCTTGATGTTCATATCAGTTTGCAAGAACTTAAAATGATATGTTGTCTAATCAAAATTATTTATGAATATATCACCATACACACATAATATATATATATATTAAGCAGAACAGATGCTAGCTGGGACTCTGGCATGTGGGATTTTTTTCTTATCCTTCTTTTGGAGGACCAGTGAGCACAGCCACCCCACAGAGCCAGGACTGCACCCATCACTTGGTCTCTGACTCTCATACTGGCTGTGGGTTCTCAGCTTGCTTCAGCACCCATGGGTGTTGAGTACCTTCCTTGCCTGGATCCCCTGCAGGCAGCCTGTGGGCAGGGCCTCTGCTTCCCCAGGTCCTCAGCTCATAGCCCAGGAACAGATCCCACAGCTCCTGGGTGGCACCAGTCTGAACTCAGCCCTGACCTGAGCCCCTGCTCCAACCTCTCTCTTTCAGTTCAGGGCTTGAGAGTCGGTGCTGTCCTTAAATGCAAAGGCCATATTCCCAGGTACTGAAGCCAGCATTGCCCCCCAGAGAGTTACAATTTGACCTCTCTGTCATCCCAATTCCCAGCTGGTCCCAGGTCACCATGTGAATGCACCCTGGTATTTCTCCCCATGCAACTTAGATGCAGCATAAAATTTAAAATGAGGCAAACCTCTGGACACCTGCACAATATTCACAGCTTGTCCTCTGGTTTATGGAGCACCAGCTCTGTCCTGCTGTCCATGGTGAGGACAGGTGAGCCTGTCCCAGACCAGGGTAGAAGCAGTGGCCAGGGAACACATGGGAAGCACTAAAAATGAGATACAAGGTGCAACACTGGGCATTTGGAGGGGGCAGGAGTGTTGGTGATTATATAAAGAGGGGAGGGGAAGAGCTTTGCCACATGCTTCTCCCTGGAACAGTTATGCTGTGATGGTGAGAGTTGCTGCAGCCCTCTTGCTATCATGAGGCCCTAAGTCCAAGATGTAAAGTTAACATGGAGAAGGTGGGAAAGAAATATGGAGAGGTTCAGCTGTCATGAGCTACTGCACCAAACCTGAGTGCTCCAAACATCTGACCTCCGGCTGTGGCTTCAGCAATTGCTATGGTCTCTTTTGTTTGCTCCAGAAAAGACACGTAAGTGAAAGAGCATGGCTGGGCCTCTACCTTCTCTTCAGGAGAAGACAGACCTTGCTCTGGGTCTGTGTGTGGAGTTATGTCAGGAGTCCGAGGCATGAGGAACTGGGAACCAGGTAAGTTGTGTCCTCCCTGGCATCTTGGCCATGCATTGCGAATGCATAGAGAAACCCAAACCACTTCTAAAAGTTTACGAATTCTAATTTCTTCCTATCTCATTTCTCTTTTTATATTCTAAAAGACTAAGAGCTTCTTCCTGTCTTTAATATTTCCCTCCTCTGAGGACTAACATATTAAGGACTGTGTTTAGTGTTTTTAAAAGATACAAGAACAGTGGAGAGGACATAAGTTCTGGGGCTCACGTGCATCTCCTCCTCACCAGGGTTCTGTCTTCAGCTTCCCCTCCTCTCTCAGCTGTTCTGATGGGGAAGACCCAGGAGGCTCCTATCAGAGACAACAATGACAATGTAGCGTTCACAAAGAAAAGCTTCAGGACAGTACTGCAGGTGTCCCGAGAGGGCAGCAGGAAAGGGGATCTGGACCACACCATGGGGCAGGCTAGAGTGAGACCTGAGAAAGAGCAGAGGTGTGGGAGGGAAAACTCAGGCCTGAGCCCTGTGGCCACTTCCTTAGGTTTCCCAGAGTGAGGACCATTTATCAAGGAACCAGAGCAACGGAAGAACCTGGGTGGCTTTGGGGAGATGGTGGCCATCACCAGATGAGAGATGATGGAGGCAGCTGCAGGATGGGGCAGTGGGGGTGAGGAGAGGGCAGACCAGGGGTGTGTAGAGGGTGGGGACCTGGCCTTCTTCCTGTTTAAAAGGAGCTGAGTGAAAAGTGTGGAGCATGTGACATCCAAAAAACATTTTGTTTTGTTTTATTTTTTTCCAGTGAATCTTTTCCCAGCACAGAAGGGTCCTCTTTTGTTCCAGCGTTGACACTGTGAAGCTGGCTGAGTGCTGCTGGCAGGAATACACCCCAGGGCCTTCAGCAGCCACTCCACCGGTGGTTGGGAAGAAGTCAGAGTCAGGTTTTGAAATCACAGCTTTAAAGACATCCAAGCAAAGTCTCAATCTTGCCTTAACAACGTCCCAGGGGCTGAATAAAGAATTTGTGGGTAAAGTCAATACATCTTCCAACCAAGAACCAGAATTTATGAGAAAAAGCAAGATGAATGGATTCGTGCTGATTTCCTTGACCCTTGCACTGGTTTCTCAGCCGAGGAAGAAGAAGACGATGTCAGTGAAGGGTCACCTACAAAGCACCCGTCAGTCTTTTCCTCTTTGCCTGCATCGAGTGCTCAGCTGATACAAGTTACTCCTGTTTCCGCCAGTTAGAGTCCTGGCCAACTCAGAAGAGCTGGTTTATCACCACTCCTCGATCAAGGTGGAAAGAGTCCTATGGAGAACCTTCTCATGCTGCCGTGTTTGTCTATGGTGCACAACGCCTGCCCTGGGCTCAGGGAGGCCAGCTGTGGACTGATGAAGACCATAACCCAAGTACTCCCAGGGCCAGGGCAAGCAGCTTCTAAGACTCACTGGCACACAAGTGGAGGTCCGAGGTGGGGGCAGCACTTTCACTGCTATGTTGCAGATCTTGCTACTCATACAACTTTTCTGGAACAACCCGAGAGCTCTCACCCTTCCCAGCGGATAAAAGAACCTAGTGAGAGAAGCAATTTCTTCATCACCAAAAGCTTACCAGGGATTCCCACTCCCAGCAAGTCGGGCATAATGGCTGGGTGGTTCATCAGCCCTGCCCACTCAGTACAATTACTAAGAATTTCAAGATTTGTCGGTTGGTTTCTCTTGGTTTGTGCATGTGTGTGGGGATGTTCGTATAATGAAAACGCTGTCTCTTTATAGTCAGTTGATGACCAATCGCATAGTTCAGTGTATTTAAACACTGTCTTAAAGGCCAGATTTCTATGCTGTGTATCACATAACACCTTCCTCCTAACACTTTTTGCAGATATTTTAGAATACTTTTGGAAATTAAATCTATTAACATATGCACAAGTTAGTCAACATTTTAAAAGACATTTCTTCCCCTCCAAGTATGCGAACAGGCATCTTTCAATTTCGTTTTGATTTGAATAACTTAATCTTTTCAGCAAGCAAGAAATTCATTCTCAGGGTCAGCCACACACATTTATTGACCTGTATTTGATAATCTTTTCTGTGTATGACTAATACATTTTTACACACTAACATGAGCATTAGCAGGTGATGGCTACCGTGGAAGTAATGGGACTATAGCTGGACTTTCTTTTGAAACAAACTTGATATTTTCTGCGTCATTTCCCCCCAGATGATTCATGCAGTTCATTGTGGAATTCAGTACCTTAAGCTTTAGAGAACAGTGTGTCCACTAATTCCAGTGTGACCACATAATGTGGTACAGATGTTGCAGGTGTCGCGGACAAACGCTCTTGGCTCATGCAGAGAGAAATTAGAACCGTGAAGTTATAGTTGAACAAATTCACATCTTAAGTAGCCAGTTAGTCTGTATTTAACTTGCTTGGATCCTCTCCTGCCAGCTCCGTGCACTGTCCTCCACACATCAGCTGTAAATTCAGAGGTACTTGCCCAACCAAATGACTTTTCATGCTTCTTTCTGCCCACAAGAAAAGTGATGTGTTGCAGGGGCAGATGAGGCAGATACTCCAGGAAATTCAGGAAGCAGTTTTATTCGAAGCTGCGCTGCATGATTAGGGGGAGTGAGGTGTCACAAATCCCAGACCCCGAGCTTGAAAACTCCAGCAGTTTTATTTTCAATGATAGTGGGAGGTTACAAAAGATTTAAGTAATTTCTTTTTTAAAATTGTTGGTAAGCCAAATAGTGGTTTCACAAATTTTATCAAAGAGAGCAGAAATATTATCTGTCCAGGGTGTTCTCTCTCTCTGGGGTGAAGGCTCATCCCGTGACTCAAAACTCTTGTAAGATAAGCACAGCACAGGGGCTGGAGCGGTGGCTCAGCAGGTCCGATGCAATTTTTAAGCTTTCTTGGAGGAATGTTTATTTATATTCCTTCTCTATCTTCAACAGATTATTTGTACTAAAAATGAAATCATGTGAGTTCCTTTTTGGTTTTGAATATGAACCACAAATCAGACATGCACTCTGCAAATACTTTCTTCCAGTCTGTAAGTTGCATTTCAACTGTGTTGTTTCCATTGCTGTGCAGAATGTTTTTGATTTGGTGGGAGCGTGGAAACCATTGGAGGGGAGAAGAGGAGAAAAAAATCTCTTTTAAGTACTGAAAACCAATTATCAATCTAAAATTCTACTTCCAGTAAAATGAGCCTACAAAGGAAGATATGGAAACCTTTTAACACAAAACCTGCAGGACACACCTTCAGCATTTCACTGTACCGGAAATGCCAGTGCAAGTCCTCCAGGCAAAGGAAGATGGCAGTAGTGAAGGGCTCCTTGCATTGAAATGGGAATGAAGGATACATTTATAAAGCATTTCATTATTTAAATCAATTAATAGATAATCCACTATGTACTCAAAATTATAATTCTACATTCTGGGGTTTGTAACATACTAGAGCAAAATGCCTGAGAACAGCGAAGTTGAAAACTTGGTTGCCTGCAGACTCAAGCTGAAAAGAACGTTAACAGGAAATTCCAGGCTGCAGGCTTCCAGGTGGACACTCCAGAACAGAAACAGGCAGCCACCAGGAAGATCTCAGTGCCCTGCCACCCGCTGAAGTACTACATGTACTATCAACACCAGAGGAAGAAGATCGAAGGGCTAAAGTATGGAACAGCCCTGGAATTGTCCAGAGTGCTATTACATATAGGTTTTTACTGGAAAAATATAATTGCTCTTTTTTTTTTCTTTCTCTCTCAGTGTTTGGCTTGGTAAAGAATGTTTTTTAAGAAAGTAGTTTTCTATAATAGGTAAAAATAACATTGAATAAAGCACTCACTTTCCACAGCAGCTGGAGGCCATGAGCTCCAAATGGTGCAAACACAAGAGGCAGATCCTCCTCAGCCTGGGTCCCCATGTGACTGCATGCAGCAGCCCTGCCTGGCCCTGGCGGACACAGCCTGAGCAAGACTCAGTGGTTCCCAGTGGTGTGACATGTGGTCAGTAGAAAAATTCCCCGAGTGCTGTGAATGCACAAATGAAACCTGAGGGAGAGCAGTGAGCATTTCCTGTAATGTTGCTGTCTTGCCAGTTAAAGTGGTAAAATTAGAATTATGCTCGAAAAATAGATCTTCCTTTCCAGGACTGAGACTATTGTGTTTTTTTACAGGTTTACGCCACCCACTTGTGGGCTAAAGGTGTGATAGCATAGCACAGAATTAAGTTAGAGGAAACTGAATACGAGCCTCCTCTGTGTCCACAGGACCCTATGCACTCTGCTCACCACAACTCCAAGAACACAGATCACCACCTCCCATCTCCATGACATGGACACTCCAACAAAAGAGAAGCTCAGAAATGAGCTGTCACATCTGGGAATGAGAGAGGAGCCAGAGCAGAGATGTCTGCACTAGGTCTCTCACTGAGTTAAAGCGGAGCTCACGCAAAAACCATGTGTCTATGGTTGACCTCGTGTCCCCTCTGACTTCTCTAGTCCAAAGACCTGCAAAGCAGCAGGGTGAAGTGGGCCAACAGGAATGAACTATTACTGATACTCTGAGTTTATCTCACCAGATGCCTTAAGGTGGGGCTTCTCATTTCTTCAACTAAGCTCAGAGTGAAGTGAATTAAACCTTTTCTCAGTCCAAGGCTGTCCATTGGAACAGCTTGAAGCTTATCCTGACCTTTTCTCAGACAAATGAGACAACTACTGCCATTTATTCTGGATGTGTGAACTTAAACATCTCATTTCTTTCCTAACACATTCAAGTCAGAAGACACTCCAGGAAGATGCTCCGTGAGAGAGAGGGGCTTCACAGTATGCACACCCTCACTACCTTCTAGGCTATAGCTTTACCCATCTGAACCTGAGAAGAGCAATAAGGAAAACTCCCTGAAATTCACCATTAGAAACAAGACCAGAGTGTGCAGTCACATGCAGAGCCCATAGGAGTCTCTGCTCATGAGCATGTCCTGGGACAGGCCCTGGTGCAGCTCAGCAGGCTGATGAAAGCATGTCCCCTTCTTCTACGTCCCAAGCCTGTTCTCTGGTATAGCTTCAGAACACCTACAGCTATGACCTGTGTTTGGAGCGCCTACCGAAAGCCCATGTCTTTAGGTTGGTCCCCACACTGTTGCACCACTGTGAGATGGTGGAGCCTCTAAGAGATGGGGCAGAGGGAGGACTTTAGGTCATTGGGGTGACACTTGGGTTGGTCGTGGGTTCTTGTTCTCCCGCCTCCCTCCTTTCTTGCACCGCAATCAGGAGGTGATCATCTGCACCTGCTTCTCCCTGAGGAGCTGCCTTACCACAGGCCCAAAACCCATGGAGCCAAGTGATCGCCACTGGAACCTCCATAACTTCAGCCAAATCAAACTGTTCTCCTCATAACTTGAATATCTCAGGCATTTCATTATATTAACAGAAAGCTGAATTATACTGTGGCCTACCTGCTGTAACTATTGTAATTTTTCCAATGGATTTCTCATAAATATCATTTTTATGTGCATCTGATTCATCTGGCTTCTGCCACTTGAAAAAAGAATCCTGATTGCAACATCAGCCCAACTGAAAGAGGCATCATATGGTGATAAGAATCCTCCAGAATCCAAGAATATACCTGCCGTGGGAGAGGGACGGGAGTCTTCACAGGGAATTTTTCACAGCATTCATGGTAATGGCCAGTGGGTGAATGACCACAGACAGGGACAGCCTGGACTCCATCCTGGCTAACACAGGGATCTCCTTTAAAACTCTGCCCTTTTTACACCTGCTGTCCAGTGTGCCTGACAAGGCAGAGCAGAGAAGGAAGGAATTGTCTATGATCAATCAGAAAAAACCTAACTTTAAAACCTTCCTCATCCAATCTGTCCAAGTAGCACAAGTTCTTCTCTTAGGAAACGATTAGATTAAACTGATGTTCTATATACATGGAGATGAGTAGGACAGGATATCGGCCAGTTTATAAATCTAGCCCCCAGGAATTTCACATTCACTACACAAGGTGGACGTGTCCCCTTCTCTCTTTCCTTAAACAGGATCGACCCAACCACAGGATCCTTTTCCCTGGTCAAGGTGTTTTCACAGGAGTGCCCACATTTCATTCCTAGACCCAGAAAAGGATGATGTCTAAGAATGTTTTTCATATTCTTATGTATTTTCAGCTAACAGCAGACAACATAACCTCTTGAATTAGATCAAGTGCATGTTGATACTGGAAGAAAATCAAGAAAATCAATATATGTGACTTGGTAAGGTCTCATTCTCTTATTAATGGGGAGGGAGCCAAGCAGGGTGGCTTTCCTCTCCCAGAGACGCACCTGCCTGCACACCTCCATAAGCTTGGGCCTCCATAAGCTTGGGTCTGATGCTGTGTTAGGGTAGCAGGACATGTGCACCGTGGCCTCCCTACAAATAGAGCCTTTCATGACGGGGTCTCCTGCCCACTGCAATGGGCAGCATGGACTTTTTTCTATTGAACTTCCTTCAAGTACAGAGGAAATTTTATGTCACTGGGCTCACAAGGCAGGACCCACCCTCCCCTTATGCTTTCCACCCCACAGCACCCAGGAGGGCATTTGCATGCTGCTCCCTGGAGACATCCTGTAAGTGTGGTATAAATGCTCAGCTCTAACCTGGCCTTGACCAGGACTCCGCAGCTCAGCTTGTCAAGATGAGGCTCCCTGCTCAGCTCCTGGGGCTGCTGACATTCTGGATCCCTGGTGAGAACAGAGGGGGATGAGGAAGGAGAAGGGGAGTGGTGAACTCTGGGACCCCTGGTGCTCATGTGAGCTCAGTCCATGGGTGAGATGTGTAGGCCTTGTCCCCGAGGTTCAGGCAGGTGAGGTGGAGGTCCATGAGACAGCAGAAAATTCCAGAAGGAGCAAGGACCTGTGCTCCGATAAAGATTCTAAAATAGAAGCATGAGGATGTTGTAGGTGAACTCCACGGAGGTTCTTATCACTTTAGTTTTTCTAAAAATTGAATAATTTTGGTGCACAAATCAAAATCTCAAAAATATCTCGGGTTGAGTACATAACCTTGATTTTCTGTCATATTTTCAGGATCCAGTGGGGATATTGTGACGACCCAGATTCCTTCCCTCCTGATTGTCACCCCTGGAGAGCCAGCCTCCATCTCCTGCAGGTCCAGTCAGAACCTCCTAACTAGTAATGGAAATAACTATCTATATTGGGTTGTACACAAGCCAGGCCAGGCTCCACAAGGCCTAATACATAGGGCTTCCACCCGGTACACCTGGGTCCCAGAAAGGTTCAGTGGCAGTGGGTCAGGGACAGATTTCACGCTCAGAATCAGCAGGGTGGAGGCTGAGGATGCTGGAGTCTATTACTGCATACAAGGTTCACAATCTCCTCCCACAGTGCTTCAGCCCCAAACACAAACCTCCCTGCTTGGGGTGAGCCAGCTGCCACATGTGCTGCTGATCTGGGCAGCAGCATAGCAGATTCTCTGAGTCCGTGAGAAGAAGCTGGTGGGAACTCAGGGGAACAGGGTGCAGCTGACAGGACTGTGGACCCTGAAAACCTTGTGTACAGTTCAGGCAACACCCATTAATGACCCTGTCAGCTGCAGCAGCCTGGCCTGGCAGGGGGAGTGCAGAACAGGTGATCCAGGCACCTTCTGAAGATGCACACAAACCTGTGAGTGAGGACTGCGGAAGGAGCAAGGACTTGTGCTCTGGGAAGACTCTGGGACAGAGACGGGGATGGTGTAGGTGACTTCTAGAATTCGCTGTGTGCCTACAAATTCTGTTCTTTGTGAAAATGGAATGCAAACCTGAATTTAAAAACATAAAAATGACTTAGCCCACAATAATTAATAAAAGGACAATCAGGAATGTGCCTTCGAAAGTTTTACTCCATCTGGAACTTCTATCTCATTTCTCTAGGACGCAGCCGGGTTCGGTAACGTTGCAGACTCCACTCTGCCTGCCTCTCACATCCGGAGCGCCCACTTTTATCTCTGGAAGGATCAGAGTTGAACAGGTCACTTTTCAGTCCTCAAATCTGTGCCCTGGAGCCCTGGTTCTTCTTGGAGGAGAGAAACATCATGCAGGGCTCTTGGTCGCCCCTCCCTTAATGCTTCGGGAAGCTCCTGGCTAAATGCACCTCAGCTCACTCACATGTTCCCAGTCAGTCCAGCAGGGCACAGCTGAGCTTCCAAAAGGGGACACTGCCTGCATCAGATGCTCGTATGACTTGAGAGAGATGGTCACTCAGGAGAGGCCTCATAGTTCAAGTGAAGATGATGCTGACCAAAATGCAGAGCTGGGGCTGGGAGAGCCAGCAGGAGATGCAGGGGGAGCCCAGGGCCACACCTCAGATGCAAAAATGACTAGCAGTGCAGCATCAAGGGGACATTGCTTGGGAATGGATGAGGTTTCCCTCTGCGTTCTGACCCAGCGCCTTTCCCACCCCAAACCACAGCCAATGTCGAGGGAGAACCCCGGCCTTGTGTCCAGGGCTCTGCTCCTGTCTGTCTGATAAGGAGGCTCCGTGCAGTGCCAAGCTCAGCTGGATTCTCTTCCCCAGTAGATCTCCCTGGGTGGGACACAACACCATCTCCAGGGACAATCAAATGTGGCACATTTCTCTGGAGAATAAAACAAGAAGTGAGCAGTTTCTCACTGCACAGCCGTGATCCCCTTCTGTAATTTTAGGTCATGGGCTCTCCGCTCCATCCACAGCTCTCTGGACTCAGCATAAGTGTGAATTTGAATGAACTCTTCCTTCTCTACTAAGTTGTTGCAATGGCCAAGTTTGTCCTCAGGAGCTGTTACATCCTAACTGAAAATGGAAGCTCCTTTTGCTTTTGAATTTCATTACAGTTGGAGATGTCAGCTTTGGAATCATATTATAAAACAGTAAGATGAAGATCAATGATGAATGAACACAACATGATTCCACAAATGTTCAAAATTATTGAAGACCAAAACCTGAAAGCAAATGTCTGAGTTTATGGTACTAAATAATGAAGGTAATTTCCATGAAATAATATTCATTTTAATGTGTAGAAATATACACTTTAAATATACTCCATGTAAAATAAGGCACTTTATTTTTTATTCCAAAACAGGGTATGTCAGTGTAGTATTACATTATGGTAAAATAAATTAAGGTTTCAATTTAAAAAGAAAATATATTATTGCCTTTTCTTAAGGAAATAAATTGTATTTAAAATGAGTTCCTATTCCAAAGTAATATAGAACGTGGTAAATGCAACGAACTCCCAATGCGTTGTATTTGTGGAGTTCAAAAGTGGTTTGGGAATATTTATGTATATGGAAACAATTCAGTTTTTCAAATTAAAAAAGAACTTTCTGAGTAAGAAATTAAAAAAAAAATTGTACAGGCTGGAGCGGTGGCTCATCGGTTGCAGCGCTTGCCTGGCATGTGTGAGTATGCAGGTTCAAATCCCAGCACCATATACACAACAAAGTGTCAGAGCCACAAAAATGTCACATAAAGTACTAAATCTATCTTCCTGGTTCTTCCTTCTCTTCACTCTCTTCACTCAGACCCTGGGCTTCTAATCTGTTCATCACTCACCATTTTGGTTATTAAAGCTCAGTTTACAGTCCACATCTCACACCTGCTTTGCAGCCTCCAACATCCCATTGGCTACTTGACAGCCACACTTACACCTGGGCAAGCTTAAATCACCCAGAGCCTCCATCCTTGTCTTTCTCCCAAAACTCATTCTTCCCACAGTCTTCTCTTTCTCAATACGTGACAAGTTTTCCCTTCTAATAACTCAAAGCAGGAAATCAGTGTTATCTTGGGACCTCTTCTCCCACACGTCGTGAAAAAAACCATCATCATATTGTAAGCCTCTCTCTACAAAATAAATCCCTCACTGCTCCCCACTCATGAACCACAGCAGACCATGGAAATCACCATTCCTGGGCTGGATGTTAGCAGTGACCTCCTCAGCTTTATTTTTCATGCCCTTTCCTTCAGAAAGAGTCTATTTCTTTGCCCAAGGGAGGCTTTGATTGTTTCCACATGGGCACTGTGAATAATTTTACAGCGATCTTGGGTGTGTGGCTGTCTTTATCCTTTGGAGACATCATCCCTTTGACTATGGACTCAGCTCAGTGACTGCTGAGACATATGGTAGTTCTAATTTAAAATAATTAGGTACCCTCCTATCATTTCCCATGGTGGCTGTACCAATCTACATCGCCACTAAAAGTGTACAACAGTTTCCCTTCATCCATAAAATTCCAAGACCTGTTATCAAATGCATTTTGTATAACATTCATTGCTAGAGGTGTAAAGAGAAAACCCCACCAGTGGCTTTGATTTCCATTTCTCTTATGCTGAGTAATATTGAAAATATTGTATATATATTGTATATATATTGTATATATAAGTAGACACTGGCCATTTGTGTATATTCTCGGGAGAAGTGTTTATTCAGGTTATCTCCTCATTTTATGCTATTGCGATATGGGGCGTCTTCTACATTGTGAATAGTAAGCACTGATCTGTCACATGGTTTGATGGTATATTCTCCCAGTCCCTAGGCTGCTTTTTAATTTTGCTGTGTCCCTTGCTGTCCAGGAATTGTTTATTTTTATGACTCATGTGTTTGTTTTTGCTTTCAAAATCTCATTTTATATTGTGATATTCAAAACTTCCTTTCCAAGATCAAACTCAAGAGATTTGTCCCAGACTTTATTTCTGTAAGTTTGATGGCTTATATTAAATTTGAAGCCTCAGATTTAAGAATTTTATGTATTTTGTGTACGGTAAGGATTCAATTTTGCTATTTTGCATCTGAAAATTGATTATTTCCAAACTAGTTATTGAAGGGATTCGCCTTCCCAAATATGTCTTCTTAATGTCTCATTAAAATTTAGTTAACCTTAAACGTGTGGGTTTGTTTCTGGGCTCTCAATTATTCTGTTCCTTTGGTTTGTCTGCCTGTTTGCATGCCAGCATGACACCATTTAGATTTCTATAGGTTTGTAATGTGATTTAAAATTGGAAATATA
Organism: Aplodontia rufa; assembly: GCA_004027875.1. NCBI lineage: Eukaryota > Metazoa > Chordata > Mammalia > Rodentia > Aplodontiidae > Aplodontia > Aplodontia rufa. The sequence continues at coordinate 12,967 of PVKS010045794.1, forward strand.
ATGCCTCAATGTTCTCCTTCTCAATATTGCATTGACTCTTCAGAGTTCTCTGTGGTTCCATGTGAATTTTAGAAATACGTTTCTATTGTCATGATAAATGCCACTAGTGTTTGAAGTGGACTTCATAGAATATGTATATTACTATGAGTAGAATAGACACTTAGCAAGGCTAAGTCTTCTGATCAATGAACAAGTGATACCTTTCTATTTATTTGTGTCTTCTTTATTAGAGTTTTAGAGTTTCCAAGGTAGAGATCATCCATCTATTTGGTTAAATTGATTCGCTACATATTTTATGCTTTGTAATTCTATTGTAAGCATAAGCAGTCTTCACCGATTTTTGTATGGCTTTTTGCTCATGAACATAAATGTAGCTGATCCTTGTGTGTGATTCTGTAGTACGGAAGTCATTCGTTTATCCATCCAACAGCACTATTACCTTTCTACATAGGTGGAGCGAAAGCAGGGGTTTTTGCCCTTGACACATAATTAGCATTCAAAAAACTTTCTGAGTGATTGAATCACAGAGATTTTTTAACTTCAATGTTTGATTCCTATCATCAAACACATCTAAAAATAATAAGGTGTGATAGGAAGGGAGGAGAAGGGGAAATGTTGGAACTGATTTAAAGTAAGGTACATTCCAAG
>PVKS010045795.1:0-13606 GCA_004027875.1 Aplodontia rufa
TCACAAAACAAGTCATATGGGGCAGCTGGTAACGAAGTGCAATGAGAATATATCACTGAACGGACAAATCATTTGTGCCAAAACACAGCTGCAACATTAAATGGCTAGGTGTATAACTGTTCATTTAGTGAACACCGATGAAAGTTGTTACCTCAACTGTAATATATTCTTATACCTCATTAAAGATTTATGTGGTCAAGTTATGTGAATTTAGCCTTTAATTTCAAGGACTATTTTTAGAAGGCTATACATTTTTTTTTTTTGCAGCTAATTTTAGTGGGATTTTAAAAGAATTTGAGGTTGCTTATTTATATTTTAGTGTAAAAATACATGGAAAAGGGTGCAGTGGTGCCACGCCTGTAATCCCAGCGGCTCAGAAGGCTGAGGCAGGATGATCGCAAGTCCAATGCCAGCCTCAGCAACTTAGCTAGACCCTGTCTCCAAAAAAAAAAAAAAAGGAAAATATGGGAAAGAGCTGGGTATAGATAATATACCTCTACCCAGAGGTATATTATTTATAAATCCCATCTACTCAGGAGGCTGAAGCAAGAGGGTCACATATTCCAGGCCAGCCTGAGTAACTCAGACTGTCTCAAAAAAAGCTGTTAAAGTTCAGCACTAGAGGGGCAGGAGCGGTGGGTGGCTCCGAGGTTAGGGTGCTTGGCCAGCATTCAAGTACTTGCCCAGTATGCTAGTTCAAACCTCAGCACCATGACACAATGAAGTCTTGGAGCAACAAAAGTCACATGAAAAGCAAAATAAAAATTCTCTCTGTCCCCCTCTCTTAAAAAAAAAAAAAAATTCAGGACTAGAGCTCTTGCCTAGCATTGGAGGCCCAGGATTCAATTCCCAATACTGCCCCAACACCCCCACCCCCTTCCAAAAAAAAGTAGCCAGAAGCATTTTACTTTTCAATCCCTTAAAGTTTAACACCTATGTGGCCAGAGGGCATATGGGAAATCTGCAGTACTTTCCATTAGAATCTAAAACTGGGAAATCTAAAACTGCTCTTTTAAAAGAGCCTTAAAATATTAGCAAACAAAAAACTAAAATTTAGACTTCTCACTAATATCTCAAATATCAACATGGGCTTCTACATTCTCCTAAATTGGTCTAACAAAAAACAACATGTTTTGGTTGTAAAATAATTTACTAAAGGCACTATTGTTAAACATCAAACTAATTTTTACCAATAAGGTACATCATTGTACACATAACAAAATGGTTTCAAGAGATACATGGCTATTAGGCAAACAAACATTTACAGTTTTTATAAGTGACAACTTTCCTATTTACAAGATCACATCCCTTCCAGCTATTCCAGGGGCAGCTTCCACCATTTACCTGGGAAAAGAGTTTGGAGCATAAAGTTGTAGATCACTACTACTAAAAAGGTCTTTGAGCTCCAAAATTGTTTACTCAGGTCAGTTTTTAAAATCCTGGGTTTAGAAATCAAAATACTTGCTTTTGTACTTCCCACCAAAGCATATATGTATTCAAAACCCCAAAGGAGCTAGCTGGAGGGCCCAAGCCCTACAATATGTCCACCATGACCTGGTGAGCTCTGCTGCTTGCACAGCATCACAGAAAATGGAGAACTTATTCAAAGGTAGCTATTACATTAGCACCATAATAAACAGCTTGTACAGCTAAAAACTAGATTGTTTTTCTCAAAAGGTAACATTCATTTATAGCTAATGCTGAAAGCAGCTTTTCAGTGTAACAAATGATCTAAGTACATAAGTCACAGCTTTCTCCTTAAGAGAAAAAGTTAAACGAAATACAAACTAAACAGCATCCCAGAGGCAATAAAATCTCATTGTGCTAAAGCATATACAAATTAAGGCTTTACTTTGGCACATAACAATATTGAAATTATGTTGGAACATTCCTGACAAATCACATACAAGAATTCCAGAATCAGTAGTGGGGTCCAGTTCAAACAAGTGTTTGCATCCTTACATTCAACTTAAACACACTTAGCTGCTGTAAGGCTACCGGTAACCTCACTTCCTGAAATACCACTTGTTAAGAAACCAAATCAGCTAAGAAGCAGAGTGTTATAGCATTTGCCTCACTAATGAAAACCCTAATTTCAATTTTACCTTTCTAGCTAGAATAAGATCTGAATGTGGGAAGTTTCCCTGTTTTTCTTTCATGGCTTTAATGCCCTTTTGACTTTTCAAGTAAGCTGAAAACATTTCCTGACAAATGCTACCATTGGACAAAGAATCGAAATGTTGAGATTTTTTTTACTAAACCAGTTTCTCAAGTTGGCACAATGTTTCTTCCTACTAAGTCATGTTTCAATTAGTATATTTTTCCAACATCAGAAAAAATGAAAGGTACTAATCTGGTTCTATGAGGTAAAATCTTCTAAAACCGAATATTGGTGTATGAAAAGATTATTGTTCCACTTAATGCACATGAAGATCTTGCTTGGCCACTATGCCAAAATATCTCAGTGTAGAAGTCTATAGTCCAGATAAAAGGCCTTATAAAAGTTTAGCTACTTCCTGTTCAAATTATAACCACAGACATTGAAGTGTAGCTCTCAGATCTGAAAATGTCTTTATTTTTTAGAAAACGGATTCCAGGAAGGTTAAGAAGCAACACCAGAGGGCATAGGTGCAGAATTGGATGTAGTCATTCAAAGCATTCAAGTAAGAATATGGCAATATAAATATCCAAAAAGCATCTTAGGTGTTCAAAACAAAATGTTTAAGTCATTCCTAACTAATTTGAGCTTTATAGCATTTCCTAGACAGGGGGGAAAACAGTTAACATTTGAAAGTCCTGAAAGCTTTTTCCTTGGTTAATTACATTAGACGGTTTGTTTGCCTTTGATCATATTCCTTTAAACATGGATAAAAGTATTACACAGGTCCACTGTTAAAACAGACATGTTGCAAATTAATTCTGGTATAATGTATTCCAACAAAGCTTAGAAAATAAAGATGTCGAGGTGGCTTTGGACTAAGTTTAATAGTCATCTCCTCTGCTGACAACTTCTTTACAAGTTGGACGCAACAGTATGGTATGTTCAAACTGTGCTGTATATGATCCTTTAATGTCACATAATGGTGGATATGGATCTACAATGCCCAAGTCACACAGATTCTTCAGAGCCATCAAGTATTTGCTTTCTCCCAAGCGATCCAGCCATCTGCGGCAGAAGGCAAGGGTTCCAAAGTTTTCATTGATGACATTTAGCAAGTGTTTTGTTCTTGGAAGCCTAAGAGGAGAAAATCCAATATTAATGGTTGGCAAGAGTTACCAACTCATTTTCCCCCATTAGGAAAAAACCCAAATCTTAGCTGAATCTTCTTATAAGGTAGTTTCTGAACTTTTTCAGAAACTTCTTGTTGCTCTTTTAACAATCAAAAGCTGGAATGTGGAATAGCCCATCCCTAATTACAGATGACAGCTGATTAGGAAACCAGCTGGAGACCATCTTATGCACGTGTTTGTGCATATGTGTGTTAAATTCCTAATACTCATCCACAGAGATAGGAAGTTCCCTTCTGTGAATCAAGCTCAAATATCACACACAAAAGGAGATCCAAATCCAACCTTCAATCATCTTCTATAAAAAGGTTAAAAAAAGCTGAAGAAATTTTTCAATGGGGAAAATATTAAGACCAAAAACCTAGGAATGCTAGCTAGCAAAATAATCACATTAATTATTAAAGACTGCATTTAAAGTGAATACTTGCTTATATAATTTTCATCTCAGTTAAAATTTTTAAGAGGCTAACTTTACTAATATAGTACTTTTGAAAACTCAGCGAAGTTACTATTGGACTACATTAAGTGTAGATTGTCACATTTTTAGAAATGTTAACTGGGAAGAGATGTTAATCATAAATCAAGTCTCTCACCTTATTGGCACATGTCCAACATCAAAATTTTTCATGTAATGTGAACATTCCATATCATCATGCACAACGCCTTTTCCTGTACTACCAAAGGTTTCGATGGCATACACTTCTCCTTCCTTCAAAATACATAAGGGTAAAGGAGAAAGAAGAAAAACTCAGAACTAAACGCAATTACCAACTCTTGACTTCCCATCTGATGTAAGCAGCAACATGAAATATCCCATAGCAGTCTTGTTTTTGTTTTCACGTGGCCTTCATTTCTCCAACACTTCGTTGTGTACGTGGTGCTGGGGTTGGAACTCGCGGACTCATGCATGCAAAGCAAGCACCGCTAACTACTGAGCCACCGCTGCAGCCCCCATAGCAGTCTTTATTCAATTTTCCCTTGCTTTATATCTGTAGTAAATTTTGGACTTTCCGCATCCCTTATTAATTAGAACACGAACAAGGTATTTTGTTCACTGCTATATACCCAGTGCATACTAAAAAGACTAGCACCAGGCATGGTAGCACCTGCCCATAATCTGAGCTTCTTGGGAGGCGGAAGCAGGAAGATTGTTAAGTTCAAGGCCTGCCTGGAAAACTTAGTGTGACCCTCCCTGTCACAAAACAGGCAGGGATGTAGCTCAGTAACATGGGTAACTAGCATGTGTGAGGCCCTGGGTTCAATCTCTAACATGGCAAAATAAGAGACTGGCATCTAGGAGATGCTCAATAAAATTCATTAAATGTTGAATAAACAATACTTTGAAAGCCCCAACTTCCACAGCTAACTGAGCATCTGCACACATGCATCCCAACTTCTACCCAGGTAAGCATGGATGGCAAACTTTTGTTCAATATACCATATATTTAACTATCATGAACTTTGGTTTGGAAGAAAAAATCCAATTGCTTTTTATGGAAGGGTGCTGGTGACTTACATACCTCCATTCTTGTGGCCTCCCCTCCTTTCACAATGGGCACTGTTTTCCCGGCATGTATTCTGTATGGCCCAATTGAATGTCCATTTAGATTACGGATTGGTTTCACTGTCATAATAAATATGGAAGTAAGTGTTATTCAGGGAGTCCAGGAAGACAACATTCTTGGCTTTTTAGGTACAGAGTCGAAGCTTTTTTTATTTTTAAGAGAGAGGGACAATGAGACAGAGAGAGAAACAACTTTATTTAGTTTTTCACATGGCCTTCATTGCTCCAACACTTAGTTGTGTACATGGTGCAAGTGCTGAACCGCTGAGCCACCGCTCCAGCCCCTTGAAGCTTTTTTTTTTTTTTTTAAAGGAATAGCTCTGCTAAATACCTCACACCTAAGGTAGCGAAATATAAAGTACAATGTAATGAAACACATAGTTTATTGCAGTTACTGATTAAATATTAAAGGAATTTAGGGGAAATGAAAGAAATAAATTATAGGATGAGATAATGGAAGTCATCTAATAAGTTATAAATCAGTATAAAAATGCCATGAATGCAAATGATTAGAAACAAAAATATGTATATATGATTATGGAACAGAAGCGAGGCTGCTGTGTCAAAATGCCAGTTTTAATAAACGTCAAATTTCATTATTACATCAACATTTCAGATATTAAAATCTAAATCTCAATATTCTGAAATCAATGACCAAATAGACAAATTGTGGCACAGTCATACAATGTAATATTATACAATAAAAGCAACAAGCTAGGGATACATTTAAACAACTGGAAGAAATGTAAAGATAAAATGAGCAAAAGGATTAATTATACACTGTGCAATTCCATATGTATACAAGTTCAAAATGAAGCATAATTCATCTATTTAAGGATGCATATTTGAATAGTAAAGACAGAAAAAAATGAAAACACTTCAGCACTCAAGACAGTTATCACCAGAGGATGGCTACTGCAAGTGGAAAGGTGTATGAGTGCTATTGTGAATGTGTCTGCTGAAGTTCATGTTGTTTGGAAACTTGATCATCAATGCAGTAGTGTTGGAAGGTGGAGCCTAATGGGAATTATCTGGACACCACTTTTATGAATAGGTTTTAATGCCATTATTGTGGGAGTGGATTCTTTAAAGGGTCTCCTTTGCACGCACACTGGCTTGCTTGTCCCCTCTTCCCTCTGCCCTTAAAGCCATGGTATGACAAAGCAGGAAGGCAGCACTAGATGCTGGCCCCTCAACCTTGGATTTCCTAGCCTCCAAAACTATGAGAAATAAATTTTCTTTCTTTATAAAAATTACCCAGTCTCAGTTATTCTGTTATAGCAGCACAAAACAGACCAAGATAACAGATTGAGGGGCTTCTGGAATGCTGGTAACACTCTTTCATTTTTTTTTTTTAAAAGACAGAGGACAGTGAGAGAGAGAAAGAGAGGAACAACTTTATTTAGTTTTTTACATGGCCTTAGTTGCTCCAACACTCAGTTGTGTACGTGGTGCTGGGGTTTGAACCCAGGTCCTCGTGCTTGCCAGGCAAGCGCCGAAACCGCTGAGCCACTGCTCCAGCCCTGGTAACACTCTTTCAAAGGATAAGGTTATTATATAGCTATGGGATTTGAGAAGTTGCATTTTTGTTCACAGTAAAAAGTTTTAGAAAATGTAGTTCTATAGTTCTAGAATCCTCAGTATAAAACTACCTTTCTTCTAGAGTAAAATTAGATTTCTAAAAACAGTTAATGAAGCAATGATGTGTAAAAAACAAATTTAGAAGGGTTATGCAGAAAAAAAGTTTTAAAAACCTTCATCTTATACAAATAATACATCTTATACAAATAATAAGGTATATTATTTTAAAATCTAGGTTTTATTATTCCTGGCCAAATGAAAGCTAATCAAAATCATTTTTATTTTAAAAAGTTTCTTAGCGGGGCTGGAGCGGTGGCTCAGCAGTTACTGTGCTTGCCTGTCATGCACAAGTACACGAGTTCAAACCCCAGCACCACGTACACAACGAAGTCTGAGCAACAAAAGTCATATGAACAACTAAAAAAAATTGATTCTCTCTCTCTCTCACTGTCCCCTCTTTCTTTAAAAAAAAAAAAGTTTCTTAGCTATATCACCTTAGAATATACCAGGTTTCAGAGAGAAACAGGGTACAGGTATAACTCATTTTTACTTATATGTGTTATAAGAGAAGTAGACTAATTCTGGGGCCAACAGCTTTAAAAGTAACCTTCCAATTCTTTGGCTTCTTGATCAAGGAACCTAAAAGCACTCCCCCTAGTGACCCAGTTCTGCTATGTGGCCTTTTGAAATGAGTGCTCCTAAAAGTTTAGACCAGAATCTATTTCTTCATCTTTCCAAAATCATTTTTCTAATATGCTTTCTGTTTAAAGTAGTAAAAATAGACTGTTGTCTTCTAAGAACACTTAACACTCTAACAGGTATCCAAATAGATAGAACCTAAACCTAGCTTAAGGGAAGAAGCAAGAAGGCAGAGATATCAAGGATTCTAACATAAAGGTGGAATTATGTGGTAACTACACGTTAAATTGACATCTACTACATCTTGAAAGGCATAACACAGGGCTGGAGTGGTGCTCAGCAGTTACAGCACTTGGCTGGCAGGCGCAAGTACATGGGTTTGAACCCCAGCATCACATACATAACGGAGTGTCAGAGCAACTAAAGTCACATGAAAAACTAAATAAAATCGATTCTCTATCTCTGTTTAAGAAAAAAAAAAAAAAAAAAAAAAAAAAAAAGCAGACCACATGTCAGCCAAGCTCTAGAACTTAGGAGAAAACAAATTGTGAGAGAAGACGTTGATGTCCAGCAAGTTCTCAGAACCCATCTAGAAGTACTCTTCATGCATTCAGTACAGGGTGACAAATTTGGAAAGGACAGAATTCACTTTATAGTAATGAACCAGAAGGCCAATCTTGTAGTCCCACAAATTCCTCAAATTAGTTTGGCATTTATTCTCTTAATTTCAGTTTCCTTCAGGGATAGAATATGCTTCTGGGAAGCTCATGTTAATAAGTCTGAGGTGCTAACAGAAGAAGGAAAACCTAAAACAGTTTCTAAGCTCTTAAAAGACCTGTACAAAACAATATTTTGCAAAGAAAAGCAACCTGGAAAAGAAGGTTCACCTGAACTAAGGGACAAGCTCATTTAAGTCCACTGCTTTTCATGTAATAGTTAAGTTTTTAAAAATTCCACATGATAGTAATGTAAATAACAGTCAAACACAGTATATAAACTATGGGAGGTAATTCCATGCTCGACTTCCCTCTCTTCCACATATTTTTTCAGTTGAGCTACTGGGGAAAGACTGAGAACACAGAAGAGGGCTACTTAGGTGATATCACAAAGGTGTCAGGATTAACACCAAGTGAAAGAAGGATTTTTTTTCCCCCACCAAGAACAGTGATAAAATTAAAAGAACTGAGACAAGTTGTGCTTTCCTAGGCTCTAGGCTATTTTTCTCTTCAAGAAATAATTTCCTGGGCTGGAGAAGTGGCTCAGCGGTTACCGCAGTTGCCTGACATGTATGAGTACACGGGTTCAAACCCCAGCACCCACGTACACAACTAAGTAGAAGGAGAGAGAGAGAGAGAGACAGACAGAATCAATTTTTATTGAGTTTTTCACATGGCTTTCATTGCTCTGACACTTAGTTGTATATGTGGTGCTGGGGTTTGAACCCATGTACACATGCATGCTGGGCAAGCACTGTAACCGCCAAGCTACCGCTCCAGCCCCTCCTTCTCTCTTTAAAAAGAAAGAAAGAAAGAAATTTCCTGAGAGAAGGGGAAAAGACAAGAGGATCTTGACTAAGTATTATATCATGACAATTCCAGACTGGGGAAAGACAGGGAAGAAATGACAAATACATGTTGAATACCTAAGTTACAGGAACTGTTAGACTTCTAAAAAACAAATCACATCATTAATCCTATTATAGTCAATGAAACTTGGGTACTTAGAGGTTACAGGATTTATCTAACATCAAAGTTAGACTTGCCTGACCCCAAAGTGCTTTACTTCATTATGTCATAATACTTCCTATCCAAGTGTGAGCAGCCTTAGAATATTCTAGCTTGTACTGAGTTCTTAGGACTAGTGATGTGCATGAGAATATCTGCAAGTGACAGCAACAATGAAGTTGAAGAATCAACACAAACATGAGAGCTAGGCAGGAGAAAGGAAATATAGCCATGAGAGTGGCACACAAGGGGAAATGACCCCCCAATCCCCACACCCGGCAGTGGTGCTGGGATTGAACCCATGGTCTAATGCATTCTACCACTTGAGCCACACACCTAACCCCAAGAGTATATTGGTATAAAAAAGGAAATGGAAGACGTAAGTAGTAAATGAAATGAAAGAGCTGGAGAAAAAAAGTCTATGAGTACAAGACTGTGGTAGTAAGTTTTAGCACTCAGAAATGGAAAGGATTGTTATGGAGGTGAGAGTCACTGAGTTATCACGTAAGTGCATAATGCCTAGGGGTTAAATGAATATTTAAGCCCTCAGAATACCAAAGGAAGCTGGGATGCTGCCAGTTCTCTAAGTCAAGGAAGTGAAGGACTTCTGAAATGAGAATAATAAGAGCAGGCACTGTCAGGTTTCATTTGGAAGAAACACAATGTAACTGGGAAAAGGAGAATGCAAATGACATGAATTTACTGAGTGAAGGGCAAAGAAGCAGGATGAGACTCTATTCAAAAGTTCACAAAGGAGGCAGGACTCAGTGGCACATGCCTGCAATCCCAGTGGCTCAGGAGGATGAAGCAGGAGGATCACAAGTTCAAGGCTAGCCTCAGAACTTAGTGAGCTACTATCTCAAAATAAAATATAAAAAAGGGCTGGGGATGTGGCACAGCGGTTAACTGCTGGGTTCAATCCCTGGTAACCCCCACCCCCAAAAAAAGTCCACAAAGGAGAAATAAGACTTTTAAAGGAAATATTCTGCAAGAAAATTATCTGAACAGGGTAATTTCAAATGGAATTTCAAATGGAAATAAGGAACATTTTAAAGGACCATACCTTGGTATGTCTTCCCATCTATTTCTACTTCATAGGATTCCATAACTTCTTGGATAGCCTCACCAACATCACATAGACGAACATCAATTCCAGCACACTAAAAAAAGAATAATGTATATTTTATTTTTCAGAGTGTAAATTTTTACAGTGACTTAATTTCTAAATATTTTAAAATAAGGAATAATCAGAAAAACTGCTTTGTACATTATAAATCCCTGCATAAAAAGACTTTGGGGAGGATTCTGGAAAGATGGTGAACTAGGAAATACCCAGGAGTGAACTCAAATTTCTTTGGCTCCTAATAGAATTTATGATGTGGTTTGTTTTTGAGAAATGTAAGGAACAGATAATCAGAAATTTGTACCAGGAATCTGTCTCCTGGCTAGATAACAAATGCACTGGCAGAATCTGATGGAACTATGGAAACTCTGGAGTCTATTGAAGGCTTAAAACCTTCATGGGAAAGATCAGATGGTAAAATGAACTTTAGCCAAATTAGCTCACTAGCAGTATCTCAACCCCCTACCATCCCTATGGCAGATATGGGTTCCTAAAACAACCTGCACAGCTGGGCTAAGCCAGAAAGGAAACTTTCTCAAATACCTTAGAGGAGACTGGGGATATAGTTCAGTGGCAGAGTGCTTCCCTAGCATGCTCCAAAACATAAGTTCAATTCTCCAGCACCACTACACCCAAATATCAAATATCTTAAATCCGTGCTCTGACCCCTGAAAAAGGGCAGCCATTGTTGCATCTTCCTTCAGTTTTGCAAATGCCTACTGCAACCCTCTGGCTGAAACGACTTTTGAACTTTTTTTTGAGAGAAAAAGAAAGAATCATTTTTATTTAGTCTTTCACGTGGCTTCCGTTGCTCCAACTCTTCATTGCGTACGTGGTATGGACCCGTGTCCTTACACATGCCAGGTAAATGCACAACCTCTGAGCCATCGCTCCAGCCCAACTTCTGGATATTTAAAGGGTCTATGTTCCATCTTCCTACCCACTTCCCTCACTTTTGTCTTTTTCATCTTTTAGAAGCAAAACATTAAAAAAGCTACTGCATACATGACAAGAATTAAAAAAGGAGCACACAGGTGCTGGCGCGGTGGCTCAGCGGTTTCGTCGCTTGCCTGGCAAGCACGGGGACCCGGGTTCAAACCCCAGCACCACGTACACAACTAAGTGTTGGAGCAACTAAGGCCATGGGAAAAACTAAATAAAGTTGTTTCTCTCTTTCTCTGTCTCTCTCACTGTCCCTCTCTCTTTTCAAAAAAAAAAAAAAAGGAGCACACATGGCCAGGGAAAGGTGCAAGCTCAGAAAAAAATCCGAGACAACCTAAAGTTTAAATAGCAGGAGGATTCTTGACAGACAACCTGTAAGAATTAAGAAAAATAAAAAAGGAATACACCACCAATTAAAAAACAGTAAGGGAAGAATCTGATTTCCACAGTTAGCCATATTGGATTCAAACATCAGTTTGCATACAAATAAGAAAAAAACAGCCCAAAGGAAAGAAATGAATCAACAACCTATTCTAAAAAGATGTGACAGTAGATCAAAAGTCCGTATAAAAGACCATGGGGAGGATTCCAAAGTCTTCAAAAACCAATTGTCAAAGCTTCAGGAACTTGGCGCTTGACAACTTGCACGTTTGGAACTTGGTTCCCAGGATCTTTGCATAGCTCATTCCCACCACTCAGGTTTCAGCTGAAATGTGCCAGCTCAGTGAAGCTCCAAGCTTTGAGCACGATCCTAATCTCTTCTCTCCAGAACTGAAGGTAAACCAGCATTCATTCAACACAGCAGACGATGTGTGGGCCACGTCCATCTCCAGCCTCTCTTTGGACCAACAAATTTGGTACTTCTTTGGAACTCTAGTTGCCCTAAGAATTCCAAATGTATTTGGAATGGGTGTGTACATTCCAGAGAAATCTAAATTTAAAAAAACAAAACAACAAACCAAAAAAACCCAATTGTCTTGGGCTGGTGCGGTGGCTCAGGGTTACGGCACTTGCCGGGCATGGGCCAAGGATATGGGTTCAAACCCCAGCAAGCACCTACACAACTAAGTATCAGAGCAATGAAAGCCATGTGAAAAAAAATGAATAAAAATTGATTTCCTCTATGTCTCTCACTGTCCTTCTCTCTTAAAAGAAAAAATCATGTTAAAGTTGTCCAAAAATTTAAAGATATAAAGTCCAGAAAAAAAGCATAAACAAATGGAAATATCAAGAAACATTTTTAAAAAATCAAAATGAAACCAAAAATATTCTGAAGCTGGCAAATGCAATAAACTGAAATGAAAAATTCACAAAGGATTCTATGGCAAAAATAAACAGGTAGAAAGATCAGCTAAGGGCAATTATCAAGTCTGAGGCACAGAATGAAAGATGAGTGAAGAAAAGTGAGCACAGAGAGCTTCTATATGTCCCTAACAATTAGACTAATATATATGTATTGTGGAAGTCCCAGAAGAAGAGAAACAGAAGCAGAGAGAATATGGGAAGGAAAAAACACCTGTTTCCTACCACGTACGATGAAAGACACAACTATTCAAGAAGTTAGATAAATATGAAGAGATAAACTTGGAGTCCTACATCAAGGCACATTATAATCAAAACTTTCTACAAACAGTGTGAATCTTGAAAGCAACAGAAGAGAAATGGCTCAGCATATAGAAGGGATCCTCAATTAGATTAAAAGATTTCTCATCAGAATGCCAAAAATAAAATTTCAACAAAAAACCATAAAATAAAATAAAAACCTATATCCAGCAAATCTATCTTTCAAAAGTGAAGTAGAAATAAAGGCATTACCAGACAAACAAAAGTTGAGGGAGTTTATTACCACTAGGCTTACCATGCAGCAAATGCTCAAGAAGTCTTGCAAAATACATGATGAAAGGACAGTACATGATGATAGTAACTTAGTCATGTGAAGAATTAAGCTCAACAGAGGTAAATAAAAGGGCAATTATAATAATGTATTATTCTAACAATAATTTGTAACTATTTTCTACATTACTTAAGACATTTTTAAAAATTTTGTTTTAGTCTAAATGTTATTATCATTGTAACTTTGATCTGAAACCCCATGTTCTGTTTGCAATATAATTTAAGACAGCAATGCTTTTTGGGGGGATAAGGGAATGACATTTTGCTATGCTGCTCCGGCAGGGGCTCAAGTAATCTTCTGCCTCAGCCTCCTGAGTCATTGGGACTACTGCCATATGCCATAGCACCTTGCTTAGTCTAATGCATTTTTTTTTTTTTATAAAGAGAGAGGGACAGTGAGAGAGACAGAGAAAGAGAGAAACAACTTTATTTAGTTTTTCACATGGCCTTAGTTGCTCCAACACTTAGTTGTGTATGTGGTGCTGGGGTCTGAACCCAGGTCCTCGTGCTTGCCAGGCAAGCGCCGAAACCGCTGAGCCACACACAGCTCCAGCCCCAGTCTAATGCATTTTTAAAAACGTACTAGGTTCATGTCTTTGGGCATACCACATATAACGATGTCATATAAAGGGTAGTACTGGAGCTCTGAAGGAGCAGATTTTGAGTTACTGAGGTTAAATTAGTAAAAATTCAAGTTGGGGTTTTAATTTTCAGATATTAAGTGTGATCCTCATGGTAACCACAAAGAAAATATCTATAGCATAGACACAAAAAAGAAATGAGGGCTCTGTTCCCTTCTCCCACTCTGGGGGAAGTCTACTCTTTTCCCTATGACTTTCTATTATCTTCTTC
>PVKS010045796.1:0-13604 GCA_004027875.1 Aplodontia rufa
GAACCTGGATCCTCACACATGCCAGGCAAGTGTTCTACCACTGAACCACCTCTCCAGCCCTGATGCTAAATATTTTGACCAAGGTCACTGGGTGACTCGTGTAAGGAGTCACTATATAAACACAGTCTTTCTATTCCAAAGTTCATATTTCAATTACTATGCTTTGTACCTCTTGATATTCCCAGAACCTACTATAGGATTTAGTAAATATTTGAGGAAAGAAACAAAGATATGATGTAGTCAAATGTGTGTGTATGACTATGTCGAAATGAACCCCACTATTATATATAACTATAATGTACTAAAAACAACTTTTGAAAAGAAATTACTAAAAAAAAAAAATAGGGGAGAGACATAGCTTTATTGTGGAGAAAACCCCTAACAGAATAATTCTCTATTGGGTAACTACAAATGCCAGAGAGAATAGAGGAAGGGACAAAATGTATCCATGATGCCTGGAGAGTGAATTTTGAAAGGTTATCAAAACTTGGATGAAGAAACTAGAACGAATTTTCAATTCATTGCCTGAGGACAAACCGCAGCCATAATATGATCGAGGTTGTGGGGTGGCTAATTCTATGAGAGAAAGCCCTTTATCTTGCTCACCTGAGGAGCAAAGCAATGCAGCCCGGGGATGCAAGTCACCAAAAAGTTGGAGGTAACTTTAGATGGTAGAAATCTAAAGAGAAATGGTTCCAGATGATGGGTAAGAATTCTGAAATACACTTGCTCGATCTGTTCAAACAACTCACCTAAAATTAAAAGAACTAGTCTGAGATATAGATTTTCACCACAGTTGAGAAAGTCTTCCTAGCTTGAGTTTAGCCAAGTCAAGTGCCTGCTGACACTAAAACATGAACACTCTTTAGATGATTAAAACAATCTATATACAGAGTCCCCACACATAAATACACAATGTGCAGGATATAATCCAAAATTACTCAAATTTACTCACAACTACCAAGAACATGTGAACCATTCTCATGGGAAGAGACAAACATCAGAAGCCAACCAACAAATGACCTAGATTTGGGGGTTATCAGACAATGACTTTAATAAAGCTATTATAATGTTCTCATAAAATGAAGGAAAAAATTTTTAATGAATCAGAAGAGAGGATATCTCAGAAAAGCAACAGAAAACAAAAAATGAACTAAAACACTTAAAATGAAATTAGCTGAATAGATTTAAGACCATAAATAGAAATATCAAAAGAAATATTCAGTAAACTTGAAAATTAATCAAGAGATAAATTTCTTCCAATCTAAAGAAGAGAGAAAATAATTGAAAAATAATGCACAGAGCCTCCAGACTCACTATATAAAATCTTAAAATCTCCATAATATGCCTTCTCTTAGTCCAAAAAGAGAATTGAGAAGGAAAAACTATTTAAAGAAAGAACAGGAGTAATCTAGAAGAATTAAGAGACTGGGGTATTGGCAATGTTGGGGTACATATGTTTTAGAATTAAATGCATGTCATATTGTATAATCATAAATGTGCATAAAGTAACAACAACTCAATTCCTTAATAAAAAATTTAAAAAGAAAAAAAGAAAGAACAGCTGAAAACATCCAAATATGGTAATGGAAATACAGACTGATCCACGGATTCAAGGACCTCAGAAACCCTAAACAGTAAGTATGAAGAAAACCACATTTAGCATATCATAGTCAAACTACTGAAACCAAACATAAAGAGAAAAAACTAGAGTCAACCAGAAAATAAACATATTGCAGAAAAAAGAACAAGAAACTCAGAGTAATTTGGTTTAAATTGCTGAAAGAAAGGTCCTTTAAGAATGAAGATGAAAAGAGCTATTTTACATAAAATAAACTAAGAGAATCCACAACCAAAGATCCACACTAAAAAACATGCATGCTAAAGGATATTCTTCAAATGAATTTGATAGCAGAGATAGAGATATTTAAGAATGAGAAGTACCCAAAAGTATAATTCTGAATAAAATTTTAAATGAATTTTAATGTTTTTAAAGTGCATATGAATACCTAACAAAAAACCACAACACATTGCCATGTGATCCAGACATTCAATTCCTAGATATGTTTACCCAAACGAAGTAAAAAAATGTGAACACAAAGGACTGCCCACAACTGTTCATTGCCCACAAATATTAACCATAACCAATGGTTAAACACTGGATTCATGTGAACTCCCAATCAAAGGATGACCAGAAAAAGTGTGGTATAATCATTCAATGAACTACTACTCTGCAATCAAAAAGAAGCAAACTTCTGATACATGCAACTACATGGATGAATATAAAAACACTGAACTGAGCAAAAGAAGCTACACACAAAGAGTACACATGGTGATTCCATTTATACAGAATACTAGAAAATGCAAACTGATCTACAATGCCAAAAAACCTGATCACTGGGTACCTGGAGCTGGGGCACAGGGAAGATTGGACTGCAAAAAACCATGAGGATTTTTCAGTGATGTGAGTGTTCTAAACTCTACTATATTAAAGCATATCTGTGTATAAAATATTGTTCAATGAAGTTGATTAAAAAAATTTAAACTAAAAATAAAGGTAGGAAGAAATGAACCGAGTCCAAAAGAGTACATATGAGCAGGGGGTAAAAATGAAATGTATTTCAATTTCTGGTATAAATGCAATGCTGTGGCTTACATCTCCCCCAAGATAAGACTAAATTAAGTGCATTTGAGGAAGATGAAAGATAATCTTCCATTTTTCCAAAGATAATCTTGCATTTGACAGCTACATGCTTTGAGGTCAATGCTTTTCTTCCACCTCTAATCCATAGATATCTACAAATAATTGCTGATTCAGGACAAAATTCCTTGTCCAAAAACATCCTAGTAATTATATGAAACACAGGCTTTGGAGGCCAAAAATACTCTGGGACATTTAATCACAAATTGCATCCTAATTATAGTTAATATTTCTTTAATAAAATTATTTTGGGGGCTGGAGCAGTGGCTCAGCAGTTTATGGCGCTTGCTTGGCATGCACAAGTAGGTGGGTTCAAACCCCAGCACCACATACATAACCGAGTGTCTGAGGAATGAAAATCACATGAAAAACTAAATGAAATTGCTTCTCTCTCTCTCTCTCTCTTTCTCTCTTGAGCTCACTGTCCCCTTTTTCTTTAAAAAAAAAATTTAGGTGAGTTAATTTGCTTAGCTAGCAGCATGACTTGAAAGCATGGAATACTGAAATTTTTTAAATTAGCTGTACCATCTCATCCAGAAATTGTACTTCCTGATATTTACTGAAATAAATTGAAAACACATTCACACACAGTCCTGAACACAATTATATCAGCTTTGTCCACAATTGTGAAAGCCTAGAAACAACCAAGATATCCCTCAGTAGGTGAATGGGTAGATAAACTGGTATATTCAGAAAATGGAATACTGTTCAGCACTAAAAAGAAATTTACTATCAAACTATGAAAAGACATGGAAGAAACCTAAATGCATATTACTAAGCAGATCACTAAGTGAAAGTAGCCAATCAGAAATGGTCATTTACTTTATGATTCCAACTGTATGCTGTTCTGGAAAAGGCACAGGGCTGGGGGAAGTAGAAAATATCAGTGGTTGCCAGGGGTTGGAAAGGTAGGGGAGACAAACTGGTAGTAGACAGAAGATTTTTAGGGTGTAGAATCTATTGTGTATGATGCTACATGCCACTATACATTTGTCAAAATCCACAACAAGTACAATGTGGAGAGTGAATCTGTGTTCACTATGGACTTTGGGTGATAATGATGTGTCAGAGTAGGCTCATCAGTTACAACAAATGGACCACTGTGGTAAGGGATGTCAATCAACAGGAGGTTTCACAAGTGTGGGATCAGAAATATGCAGGAACTCTCTGTTCTTTCTCCTCAGCTTTGCTAAAATTAAAAATGCTCCAAAAGATTAAGCTTATCAATTAAAAATATTAAAACTATCTCTGGAAGCACATTCACATGTTCAGCACATCTGTCCATCATTAACTTTGAATCTAATGGAACGAGGAAAACAGCAGGTTCTAATACTGCTAATTTACCAGGAAGTTTTTGCTTTTTAATATTAATATTTTCTTTTATTCTCTAAAGAGCTTCAAAGTTTTATCCAACCATTTAAATGAAAAAGGATTTGGACTGAATGTGAACTGAATTTTTATTAAAAAATTGTTGAACCGTTTCGGTCATTCAGTTTATTATTAAAAATTCTTCCCTATTTTCTACTTTAGGAACACTAGAAGAGAAGGATTTTTGGACTACTGTATGGTAAGCAGTACTTTCTAAAATAGACAGAAGTAAGAGAAGGAATAAGAGAAAACTAGGCTAGGGAAGGAGGCAGAGGGGGAGGAGAGGGAAGAAAAAGTTTTAAATATTCTCTTTTCGCAGTTGTGTCATCAATATATCTCTCACTGTGGAGTCACAGTAAACGCAACTAGTATATGTCTTATGGGATTTATAAACTTATTTTGAAGGAAAAACTATGGAAAATATTACTAATAGGATAAAAATGGGAAAGTTTTATTATGATTTACATGATCTTAAATGTGCCACATAGAACTATCTGGACCTAAAATAGAGGATAAATATGTTAGACTAGACACTTCACATTTAGTAAAGATAAAATTACATAGAGAAACCCTGTCAAGCAAGAAAAGTCTCAGTAATAGTTATGTCCCCATCACAATATGCATCCTTCCTAGATTTCTTGGCTGGTCTTGCACAAAGCAGGATGGCTCCCTTAGTTAAGGAATAGTGAACACCCTTTCAATTAAAGGAAGGACTGCAGAGAAGCAGAAGGTTCAATGCTCCAGTTAATTCCACATCTTCTTCACATACTCCATACCTGCTCCTCAACCCTTCCTCCTGACACAGTGGAGAGTTCCAATATTTATCCACTGCCCAAATCCATAACCTCTGAGCAGTCCATGCCCCCCCTACAACAAAGCACTCACCATATCCTTTTGATTCTTCATCTAAAATAGTGTTAGATTATGTTCACCCCACTTCATTCCCACGGTCACATTCCAAACTGAAGTCCCCATTATCTCTACGTAAACCAATGTAATACCTTTCTCCCTAATTTCTTCCAATCTTGTGTGGGTGCCTCTTGCCAATCTGCCCTTGACAGTAAGATCAATTTCCAAAACAATTCTAGCTGATCATCAATCAGTAATACCCACGCTGCCTACAGTTGTTTTAGGTCTTCATGGTTAATATTATGCTACCTGCCGACTATCAAGTATCATCCTGATAGCTGAGCTTCTTACTCTCTTCCTAAAACCATTCTCTTACTTAAAATATATTACTTCAGGATATAGTCCAAACTGCTTGTCAATGTAAACAAGCAATCCTAAAATACCACTTTTTATTTTATAGCTTCATTTCCACTTAATACCTGTTTCAAATTAGTAGCCAAGCTTTGCAACCCCTTGCCTTACCTTGGGGATTCTGATTGGAATAAATCAGAAACTGAAGTGTTTTATAAATGTCTAA
The DNA here is from genome assembly GCA_004027875.1 of Aplodontia rufa. Classification (NCBI taxonomy): domain Eukaryota; kingdom Metazoa; phylum Chordata; class Mammalia; order Rodentia; family Aplodontiidae; genus Aplodontia; species Aplodontia rufa. The sequence goes on from PVKS010045796.1 coordinate 5,496, forward strand.
ATCTTTTGGAGAATTTAAATTATATCAGACCAAAGTAAAAAGCTTGTGCACAGCTAAGGAACTAATCAAAAACATGAAAAGAGAGCCTACAGAATGATAGAAAATCATGGCCAGCTACTTCTCCAACAGGGGGCTAATATCCAGAATATACAAAAAAACTTAATACCAAAACACATTCAACCCAATTGATAAATGGGCTAAACAACTAAACAGAAATTTCTCAACAGAAGAAATACAGAAGGCCAATAAATATATGAAAAAATATTCAACATCTCTAGCTATCAAAGAAATGCAAATCAAAACTACACTAAGATTTCACCTCACTCCAGTCAGAATGGGAAAGATAAAAAATAAAAACAACAGATACTGGAGAGGTTGTGGAGAGAAAGGAATATTTATACACTATTGTGGGACTGCAGACTAATACAGCCACTCTGGAAAGCAGCATGGAGACTCCTCGAAACACTGGGGATGGAACCAGCATACGACCCAGCTAGTCTATTCTGGATATTTTCCCAGAAGATATAAAAAAACAACATACTACAGTGACACAACTACATCAATATTTACAGCAGCACAATTCACAATAGCTAAATTGTAGAATCAATCTATATGTCCTTAACTAGATGAATGGATCCAAAAACTTTTATATATATTATATATAGATACATAGAAACATAGATATATAGATATATAATTTTGTTCTTTTCACTAGCTGAATATTATATATATATATAGTATATAGAGAGATATATGCATAATATTCAGCTAGTGAAAAGAACAAAATCATGACTTTTGTGGCTAAATGGATGGAAATGGAAAAAATGCTGAGTGAAATAAGCCGAACGCAGACTCAAGGGTCAAATGTTTTCTCTCATACATGGAAGCTAGAGTAAACTAAGAATAAGATGAAAGTCACAGTCAGGTTTATAAAAAATAGGTTCACCAAAGTCAGAATAACACATAAGCGAGAGGAAGTCTAGTTATGGGGGAGGGAATGGTTGATAGAGGGAGGGAGGAGGATAGAGAGGGATAAGAGAGGCTATAAATACTGTACGGTATATTTTACTCCCATGAAAAGCTAAATAATTCTCATACAGGCATTTAAATCTAGAAAATTCAAAGCAAATTTTATTACATATGTATCTGTAATTGGGGAGAATGCAGTGGAAGTAAGAAACCAGGGAGTGGGGGGGGCATAAGAATTGGGTTCATGTTACATTGTCATTACATGAGAATGTACGAATGTGTAACAATGAATCCCTTCATTATGTAAGACTGTGTCACATGAATCAATCAATAAATAAATTATATCACACCACCTGGAAGATGAGAGGAGACAGAGAATGTGATGAGATTAAAGGAAACAATTAAGGATATTGGGGTAAAATAGAGAAATTTATGAACCTTAGAGACCCATACCCTGTAGCCATCAACAGGAAGATGGAAAGACCTTAGAAAAGAAGGTGATATGTCCTTCTGAGGGAATCTTAAGTCCTACACACTAGAATTCCCACCTCAGCAATAATTCTCATGGGTGAAAGCCAGACTTGCAAGAACAAAAAGTACCACGAAATCTGGAATAATTGGTTTTCCATGACAATCATTGTGAAAAGATATCTTATCCCCACAGGGACTTGGGAGCACAGAAAGCTCCAAAAATAACAAAAAAGATGCCTTTCTCATGAGCTGCTGAGGCATCCTAAAATGGCAATATATAGTTACTATTTGTCAGCCCAGGTAGTGGCAAAATTTTCCTCTAAAGAATCATACAGTAAATATTTCGCCCCAAACTGTGATCAATGCAATCCATCACAGCCACTCCAACTCTACTATATAGCATAAAACTATCAAGACAATATGTAAATAAATGGGCATTGCAGTGTTCCGATCCAAATTTTAAAACAGTGGGCCAGATTTGGTCCAAAGGTCATAATTTGTCACCCCTAGCCCAACACATTACTTATTCAAGTCAAAGATCATGTTTCCCTAAATTAGCAAAAATTTATGAGAATTTACCAACTCTGAAAGGCTAAGCATCAGCATTTATTAGCGAACACGAGCAAAGCTGTGCTGTAATGTAGCTTGGATTCTAGTAAATGTGGAAGGCAGGAAATAAAATCAATATCTGCCCAATCATTATTATTCACCAATGAGTAAGATATAACTGCCAGCACAGTATTTAGGGTCCAGGAAATGCTGAAATATATTTGCTGAAAGAACCTGCATGGTACTTTAAAGTTTTTGTCCAACACTCAACTTTCTTCTAAGCAGCTAGAGGCCTCAGCTCCTGAGGCTTCCGAAAGAAAACTGCTCAGGCCCTAGAGCAGTTGACTCCAACACACAGGTCCTGCCTCCAGCTCCCACAGGAGGAGTGGGAAGGACCAGGAATTAAAAAAAAAAAAAAAAAAGAGTGATTTTACAAGGACACTACCATCTACTGAAACGCTCTGTGGTAGACTGAATGATGGCTCCACAAAGTGTCCACCTCAGAAGATGGCAAGACCTGCCATGGTCTTAGATAGGCAGAATTAATACAGTCTAAATGGCCATACCACTAAAGTAGTATACACATTCAGTGCTATCCCCCACTAAAATACCAATGACATTCTTTACAGAACTAGAAAAAAATGTTTCTAAAATTTTTTTTAAAAAAAAGAGACACAGAATGTCCAGTTCAATTCTGATTAAGTAACACAGCATGTATCACAATACCCAATCTCAAATTATATGAGAGTTGTAATGGTGAAAAAAGCATGGTATTGGCATCAAAATGACGAATGGAATAGAACAGAAGAAGACAAACTCAAATTTTTACAGACTTCTGATACTTGACAAAGATACCAAAAATATATTTGGAGAAAAAACACAGTCTTTTTAATAAATGGGGCAGGGAAAACCATATATCCATATGTAAAAGAATGAATCTAGGTCCCTATTTTGCCCTGCACTAAAGTTAAATCAAAATGGCTCAAAGACCTAGAAATTAGATCAAAAACCTTACAACTTCTAGAAGAAAACAGAGTTAATATTCTTTTGTGTAGGCACCAACTTCTTCAATAAGACCCACCTCTAAAGCCCAAAATATAAAACCAAGAATCAATGAGTAGAATTTCATCAAGTTAAAAAGCTTCTGCACAGCAAAGGAAACCATTACAGGAGTGAAGAGAGAATCTTTGGAAAGGGAGAAAATCATTGCCAGCTACTCCTCTGACATGGGATTAATATCTAAAATATATTAAAAAGTCAATGCCAAAAAAAAAATTCCAGTCAATACATAGGCAAAAGAACTAAACAGAAGCTTCTCAAAAGAAGAAACACTAATGGCCAAGAAGTAAATGAAAAAAAAAATGTTCAGCTTCTCTAGCAATTAGGGAAATGCAAATCAAAAACTACACTAAAATTTCATCTCACTCCAGTCACTCTGATTATCAAGTCCATGAATATAATAAATGCTGGTAAGGATCTAGTGAAAAAGATAAATTCTTACATTGTTGGTGGGATTGCAAGTTAGTACAACCATTCTGGAAAGCAGTATGAAGATTCCTCAACCACCATATGACCCAGCTATCCCACTCCATGGTGTTTATCCAAAAGAACTGAAATCAGCATATTATACCAACACAGCAATTTCAATGTTTATAGCAGCACAATTCACAACAGTCAAATTATGGAATCAACCCAGGCAACTGTCTACAGATGAATGGATCAAGAAAATGTGGTATATATACTCAACGGAGTTCTACTCAAAAATAAAAAGTGAGAAAAGAGTGGCATTTGCTCATAAATGGATGGAAATGGAGAAAACCGTGCTATGTGAAATAAGCTAGACTCAGAAAATCAAGGGTACAATGTTTCCTCTCATGTATGGAAGCTAGAGCAAAACAAAGTATAGAAGGCAGTTGGGGAGGGGATGGTAAAACATAAAGATACAGGGAAGATCAATAGATGTTGTGATTGGAAGATGATACTAGATTATCCAAGTAGGCACAGAGGTCATTATTTGGGGATGCAGGAGGATAAGAGTAGGAAGCAGGGGTAGAAGAGGGAGGAGAGGGATTTAAAGGGATGATTTGAAGACATTATGATGCTCGTCTTAAAGGTAAAGCAGTCAGGAGCCAAGGAATGTAATAGTCCCTAGGAACTAGAAAAGGCAAGGTATTTATCCTCCCCTAGAAACCATACCTTGCTGACATCTTGATATTTGCCTCATAAGATTCATTTCAGACTTATAATCTCAAGATCTGTAAGATGATAAATCATAAGATAATAAACTTACACTTAATCACAGCAGCAGTAGGAAATTAAGTCCCTCACTCCAGATCTGGCACAGCTTAAGAAGCCTGAAGGGCTTTTGAGTCTTACTGTAAACACCTTGATCTGCACCACCAGCTCTGTGGCTGCAGCCGCTTTCCAAGAGACAGCCATGCAGAGATCCCTGGGTACCACCTGGGAGGCTGCTGAAGAGGGGCTAGCCTGGGACTGTTTCCACTTCGCTCCTTTCTTCCCCATGGATGAATTTTCTCCAGCTGCTCCACCAAACCCAGCCAGGACTCTGATCTCTGCTTCCACTCACTATCGTTATATCCTCCTTGACCCACGCCTGGCCATCAGGGCTTCCTGTGTCCTTGATGAGAAACCACTGCTCTTGGATACCTCCCAGCTGAGCAGTTAGATACTCCCAAGAAGATTAGGGAATGGGTTCCAAGGAATTTAACTGACCACTCAGGGCAGATCAAACACACCTGTGTCAACTCTAAAACTTCAAATGCAAGGAAGGAGATACTTAAGTTGATGATGGTGAGATCATTAGCTGAACAGGCCTCCTCATCAGGATGTATCATCAAGAAAGAATCCCTATGGCTCTGCTTCTCTCTTCCCTCATCACTGAAATGACACCTTTTTCTTCAGTGTAGGCCTTAGTTTGCAGGTCTACAGAAAGGAGAGTGGACTAGGTGGTTTTCTAAGGGGCCATCTACTGCACCATGATCTGTGACTCATACTCAGGGCTAAGAGAGAGTTTTCCTTCATGGGTTAGGGTACTTTCCACCACTGGCCTCACAGCACCAAGACCTTCTGCCCTGGACTTCTTTCCACAGAATCTTGAGAGTCCTTTAGAATATAAAGATCTGGCTAGGCTGATAAGGCCAAGATTGTCTTCACATGACAGGGTGAGACATAGAAGTCCTACTATTCCCAGGTTCATATTCTCTTTAATTGGTTTTGATTTTATAAACCTAAACCTATACTTATTTTTCTATCATTTTAGCTGGATTTATTCTTTGAATCTTTTATTCCTCTTAAAGGAGAGCGGGGAGGGAGGGGAGAAGGAAGAATGATAGGGAGGTGTAATGGGTCAATAATGTAGCTTACTCTTAATTCCCCCAAGAAGCCAAATAAAACTTATGCAATCATTTCATTCTGGAAAATGCATAATATATATACCTTATATATGTATACACACACACACAGATTTATATCTGTTATAGGGGGAAATATAGAAGAGTCAAGAGCCTGGGGTATGGGTGATGGGGTGATTCTGGATTAGGATCAGGGACACATCATATTGATACTGCATATGCATCTATGACTACACAAAAACTCAACTCAATAAAATTTTTTTGAAAAAGCTTGTGCTATATTTGCAGTGTACTTGGTTTAATTCATCTCTTTGTTATTTATATTGCTTTCTTGAGAGCTTGCTTGGAGGTTCCAGCAGGGGAGCCCAGCTATACCCAACTAAAAAAGGGTCCTCCTCTATGGAGGAAGGTTAAGTGGTCCTATTCACAGGAGTGCACAATTGGTGGAAAGCACAGGGAGCAGCGAGGGAGGAAAAGGACACCCGCCTATCCATTTGGATCAGGTGAATCAACCCTGGTGATCAATAGGGTGACATATGTAGCTGCCAGATCACCCTCACATCCTTTATAACTACTTTCTTTTCTCCATTCTTCCTAAGGTATGATCAGGATTCTGATGTACTTGTTTTACCTCGTTTTTATGTAAATTTTAATTTTTTCCAGCCAATTTCTACTTTGCTTTATCTTTTCTAGTTACCTAAGTTATATAATTGGAAGCATAAAGCTTAATCTTCAGAAATACTCCAGAGTCCAAGCAAGAGAAGTGGAATATTTTCTCCAACAGGGACCTACCAATTTGTCTCTGGTTAATTTCTAGATGTTATTACAAACTGCTAGTACGCAGCTCAGAGCTAGAGAGCAAGACGCTGGGTTCAATCTCCAGCGCTAAGAATAAATAAACAAAATAAATAAATTTTAGCAAATACAGTCGAATTTCTCTCAGCACCAGGGGGGTCCCCTTCCCCTGTAGTGGAGAGGCACGTCCACTTTACATTAGAATAAGGAGTAGCATCAGATGAGAGCCCTGTGCACTTCCCCATGGTCGCTCTTGGGAGCTCAGCAAAAGACACTTTTGAACCTAAGAATCACAGGAAACTTCTTGGGATGAGTGGGTCTTATTACTACTTTACTTTCACTTACTTGCTGACCAATGAATTGGTTTTTTTTTCTTTTATTATATTGACCTATAAAACCAATTTTTAAAAATGTTTTAAGTCCATTTTTTAATTCACAATATTTGCGTGCACATTAATTTTTAAAGCTTCTTTACACCAAAAACATGAATATTTAAAGATAAGTGAGCAGGATATTCTTGGAACATATATCCAGGTCTAGTGCTGTGTCACTGGTGCTCCTGAACATTTTCTTTATATAATCTTATTTTCAATTTTTTCATAAAATTATCTACAAAATTCAAGTTCACATTTTGTAATTAACAGATGAAATTAATGACATTAATTGACTATTTCAGTAGACCATTATAAAATTTAATTAGAAAATACTTTCTGTATAGGTGCTAAGCTTACCAGAAAACTAAGAGCCATTTCTGTTGAATGGACAATATTAACATTTTTTATATTATTTAATTAAATATGTAAAACTTCAGCTCAAATATACCCAAATGCACCCTATTTTGCCTCTATTTAAAATATCTTTATTTGATAATATAATTTACAAAGCAACAGTTATTGAAATAATTTTCTCAATGACTTTCTTGAATGTGTCATCAAATTGAGATACTACAAAATTATAAGCCTTTTTGTTTTCATCGCATTCTGGAACATAATATAAATATACCTAATTAAAATTAGGAGCTCCATCAAAGAATCTTCCCTAAATCAAGATATTCCCAGATTCTCATTTGGAGTATGCAGTCTTTAGCAGAACACGAATTGCAATTCTGAATCTCCCAGTACTGTAAGAACATCAGAGCTGGGCTTCCTTCCTCCACTTCTTAGATGCAGCTTTCACTTACCTTCTGTACCTCTTTACCTGGCCACTTTGCACAGTAATTACCATGAGAAGAAAACCAATCATAATGCTTGGAATACCCAGTGAGTTTCACTTCCTTCTAGAGATTGGCTCCTGAAGACCTGACTGCCTTAATAACAATCCAAAAAATTAAAGCAGATTTTTCAGGTGTTTGCAATCTTTCCGGTGTTTTCTATAGGAAGTTTTGTCTGTTGTAAGCTAATCATCATAGTCTAGGACTTAAACACAGGAAAAAGAATGCATTACTGATCTGCAGAGATGGAAGGTAAGAGAAGGTATTAGGCACAGTCCTAGAGGCAAGTTTGTGATACTAACGGTTTAGATATGAGGTGTTGCCAAAAGCTCATATGTGAGACAACTAAAGAATTTCAGAGATGAAATCACTAGATTACGAGAGTTGTAACCTGATTAGTGAATTAATCCACTGATAGATTAAGTAGATGGTAACTGTGAGCAGGTAGGGTATGGCTAGAGGAAATGGGTCACTGGGCACATGCTTTTGGTTTCATATTTTGTCCCTGCTGAGCAGAGTTCTCTCTCTGCTTCCTGGTTCCAATGTCCTGAACTGCTTCCTTACATCCTGTTCTTCTGCTATAATGTTCTAGGCCTTAACTTGGACCCAGAGCTATGGAGTTGGCCAACCATGGACTGAACCTCTGAAACTGTAAGCAAAAATATTTTTTCCTCCTTTGTATTGTTCTTATCAGGTCTTTTGGTCATAGTGTCACTAAAACTAGGTTTAAAAATTAAAAAATTA
>PVKS010045797.1:0-13609 GCA_004027875.1 Aplodontia rufa
AAAAAAAGTGTGACGGCATCATTCCAGTCTCACTTGAGAAAAAATTATATTCTGCAAAGAAGAGGAAGTGAGAGGATTGAACAGATTTTAGTCTTATATTGAACTGCCTTCAGCTAAGTGTGTGCCACAGCGACATTTGCCTTCTCTTGGGTAGTGCAATTTTGAAATGCAAAACAAAACTGCCTTGGATTGTGTGCTAGTTATTCAGGCTGCATAACTATGCAAAAATAAAAATTGAAGACTCACATATTATGTGGACAATGTTTGATTAGAGTAATAAACATTTTATAAACAAACAAAAAATGCATATCATATTGTTACTTTATATGCATTTACAATTATGCAATAAGTCAACTGCTTAATAAATTTTTTTAAAAAAGAACAAGGCTTTATGGAAAGTGGTGTGCTTTAAAAATGAATATATACCTTTGCCATATTCATAACTTGTACATTACTTTATTTTCAGTGACTCATTTACACAATTCTTTCTGTTGTGAACTCAACCTAATAATCTATCATTCATTCCTTATTAATCTCTGTATATTTTTACTTTGAATTTTTAACTGGATGTGCATAAATATGTGTGTATATATCATATCATTTATGACTACGTTATTTCTTTGGTAGTGCTATTTACACACCAATTCAATCCAAAAATATGACCTCTCCTGTCTTTCTAGTGGGGCTTTCTAGGTCCTCACAGTTCTGCTTTTCTATATCCTGCCTGTGTACTCTCAGAGCAGAAGCAAATGCCATGCCTTCCTACCTATCTACACCCTACATAGAGTTGCCCTCCTTAGTGATCCAACTGCTACCTGACAAATAGGTAACTCAGAAGTATTTGTAAAATCCCAGTTCATTTATAGCCTTACTTGTTTAACTGTTCTAGTTTCCTCTAAATGTCTGCCAAATTAGGAAGAAGAATTCTACACCTAAAAAAATTTTTTATATTTCTACCTTATAATTTCCCAATTTTTCCTTATCATGATAGTTACCCTAAGTATCTGCCATGTCATTGATAATGAATGAGTCCACTAAATTATAAAGTTTGAAAAAGGAATGTTTTATGTATCATTGTAATTCATTTTTGACTTATTATAATCAAATTTGATTGAAAAACTTCAGATATGATCCTTAAAGAAAGATTATGCTCTAATTAAACTTTAAATATACATATTTATGTAATTTGAAATATTATAAATTATTGACATGTGGATAGACTAGGCTTACAACTTTATATATATAGCAGAGCTTTCTCATTTACCTATTTTCAGCATATTTCCTCATTTTATAAGCATGACTTCACAAGATACATTTTTCATTTTTTAACAAATTTTTTATCTTAGAACAATTTTAGAATCATAGAAAAGTTGAAAAATAATAGTTTCCATTCATTTCTTGTCCATTTTCAATTTCTTTTAATCTTACTATTTTAAATCACAATAGAACATTTAAAACTAAAAAAAAAAAAGACTGACACATGATTTGTATGACTTGAACTGTGTCTTTAAAAAGATATGTTTAAGTCCTAATCCCTGGTACCTATGAAAGAGACCTCATTTGGACACAAGTTTTTTTTTACAGATGTAACCAAGTTAAAATGAGATTAACTGAATTAAGGTGGGGTGTCCTGGTGAGAAAAGGGAAATTTGAAAACAGGACAGAAGGAAAATGTCATTGTGAAGAGGCACTCAGAAAATGTAATGATAAATCTACAAACCAAGAAATTTCTAATAATATTGGCAATTAGAAAACTCCAGGAAGGAAGATTTCAAAGGAAACATGACCCTATCAATACCTTCATTTCAGAATTCCAGAACGAAGGAAGTGAGGAAAGGGAAAGAAGGAAGGAAGGAATTTCTGTCATATTAAGACACACAGTTTGTGGTTCACGACAAAGGTGCTAGAAAATTTGGTTCTGGTGAGGATTCTTTTCTTGGCTTAAAGACAACTACCTTTTCTGTGTTCTTGTGTGGTTTTTCCTCTGTACCTGTGAGGAGAGAGGGAGAAAGAGCACTTTAGTATCTCTTCTTCTTTTAATAAGAATACCAGTATTTTGCTTAGGGTCTGGCCCTTGTAATCTCGTTTAACCTTAATTGCTTCACAAGACACTGTTTCCAAATATATCTACGTTGGGGCATAAGACTTCAACTTATAAATTCTGAGGGGATACAATGAGCCTACAACATTCCGCTATCTGGCTCTGTAAGGCTCATTTTGTTCTCACACATAAAATTCATCATCCCACTGCAGCAACCTAAAAAATATTAACCCTTCCCAGCATCAGTTTTAAAGTCCAAAGTCTCATCCAAGTCAGGGATCAGAGAGACTGAAGGAACTATTCACCCTGAGGCAAAACAGTTCTCCAGTTGTGAGTGTGTGAAACCAGAGAAGTTATAGACTTCTAAAATAACATGATGAGAAAGGCATAGAATATAATCATCCATTCTAAAAGGAGATATATGAGAGAAGGAAAAAGTGGGTGACGGGCAAGATCAAACTCAAAACCTATCAAGACAACTTCCATTAGATCTTAAGTTTCAAAAGTAATCCTCTTTGGCTAGATACCTTGCCCTTTTCAACCACTGGAACAGCAGTATCATTCCCATAGCCAAAGGTAGTGGCTTTGCCTCCTCAGGTTTTTTAGCCAGTCCTGACCCTAAGGAACTGGGTCAGAGAAGCCTGACATACTAAAAATGAGGAAATGGTTCTATCCTCTGAAATGGAGAAGGAAACAGCCCTTTTCCCTACTGACACTAGTAATGGGCGATGTCCCTTTCCAAGTGCTCTTGTGATTATTTTGTGGAAATTGGGAATGCCCTTGTGTCCACCTAGCCACACGTCCTCAAGCCCTAATATCACCATGGGGTCTGGCCCTTCCATTCCAGCAGATTCCCCTCTTGGTTGTCTCTTAGACAACTTTAAACCTCTAAACTCATTCGTTTTTGTAACCAGGACTGGCCCCAATACCCTTTAGATAACTCCACCAAATGGCCATTTAAAGGCACCCTTGATCCCAACATTTTATGGGATCTTTTCAATTATGCTGAACGAATGGGCAAGTGGAAAGAGATCCCCTTCATCCCAGCCTTTTCTTTTCTCTGCTCTAAACTCAATCTCTATTCATCTTGTAACCCTCCTCAGCTCTTACTTGCCTTGAAATCTTCACGTGCCCCTCCTCACATGGCAGGTAAAGTTCTCCAAAAAGCAGGGGAATAACCTAAGACAGGAGCCCCACCCTGGCCTCCGGCCGATTTATTGGCTTTCAAAAAAAAAAAGAAAGGGGAATTGTTGGGCTCTGTGTAAAAGGAAAATCACCGTACTGGATGCCATAATACTTCTCTTTCCTCCCCCTTCACATTTCACGCGCTCTGAGCAAGGCGGGCTACGCGCCTGCGCCAAAGTGCTACTTTCTCTCTCTATCTCTCTGCACCTTCCCAGTCAGTGACAGATGATGTCACCAACATAATAGTCCCTCATTGGCTGGAATAAGATAGTCTGCCACTTTACTATTGGTCCCTTAGCAGCCTGCTCTCGCTATATCTACCGATGTGCAGGAAAAATAAAAAGAGAGAAGTTTCAAGCCGCCATCCATGTGTGAGTCTGAATTTCTTCCCCCGGCCACCAGCGTTCATCCCTTCGCCCCCACCTCCCCTGTTCGTCCTGTCCGGCCCCGTCTCCACGGAGTGGCCCAGCTGACTTGGGTCGTTCCGCCTACCGTCTGCTCCAAAGCGCTCCGGGGAGCAGCAGGTGGTGTCCCGTGTGAGGAATCACTCACCCTTTCACCGACAGGACCCCACCCAACAAGAAGATATGAGTAAGCCCACTTTTCCTCTTTTTAATCTCTCCCTGTTCAGATAAAGGTACTCAGCACCCACACGTGTTAGGGCCCTGCCTCCCTTGCCTTTAATTTCCCCCTATTTGGCTGCAAAAAGCCCCACTCTAGCCTTAGGGCTCGATGCTCCCTTTTTAATTCAAGTAATTAAATCCAACGCCCTGGCCTTAGGACCTTATTTTTGTTTACCCCAATGTTTGAATATCTCTTTCCTCTCTTCCCCCTGTTCTCCGTGCCAGTGAATGAGGAGTCCTCTAGCTCATTTGAACCCCTCTTCACTCTCCTCCCCCTGTCCTCTGTACCAGCCAAGGAGGAACCCTCTAGCTTACTTCAACACTTTTGGAGCTGTCTCTTTACTATAGGATGTCTTATTTTTCTAGCCCTTTTATGGCACTCCTTGTATTCCCCTTTAGGCCTTCTCTATCGTCTCGCCTCCGCTTTGGGCCAATTAGCTAGCAAAGAAGACCCTGCCTTAGATTCCCTACGGGTCCTCCTTAAGAGCAAAGGATTAGAATTATCTGATAGTCAAATTAAAGCCACTTGGGCCACGTTTATTAAGGTGGCCCCCTGACTACCTAAAAGTGACTTATTTAATTGGAATACTTTGGACCAAATTGAATAACTTCTTAAAGAAGCTCAAATCCAATCCTGGGGTCCCCCTCCCTTTGGAGCATTTCTGACAATTTCTGCTCTTAAAAGCTGCTTTCCCCTACAGCCTGCTACATGCAAAAAGAGCAACTCCCAAACCAAGAAAAAAATGCTATCCCTATGGAAAAAACAAGGCCTGCTCCCCATGCTCCGACCCCCCACCTCAATCCTTTTGACTCCGCCTCCTGGCCTGATAGCGGAGGGCCCCCTTCCCTTCTGCCCCCGCCGCATACCACATCTGCCTCTAACCCATTTAGACCTGTCTCAGCTCCACCCCCTCCTTTGAATCAGGGCCTCCCTCAGCTCCGCCTTGCCCTAAACCTTGCCAATTGTTTCCGGTCAATGTTAACCCTGGGGGCAGCCGGCCGGCCACGTGGTACCCATGGGGGCCCGGGGACCTTAAAGAATTAAAAAAGGCCGTTCTCGAGGATGGGCCCAATGCCCCATGGACAGAAGCTATCCTGCAGGGACTAGCCCACCACCCATGCATGGCGGTGGATTGGCAGGCATTGGCCCGTGCAGTCCTTCCAAGTTCACTGTATATAAAGTGGAGTGCTTTGTACAGGGAAGAGTGCCAACAACGGGCAGAGCGTAATCAAAGTGCTAATCCCATAGAATGCTTACAGGCACCATCGATCAATATTCATCAGGCATCCAGCAAGCGGCCATTCTGCCTCCTTATCAAGATCAAATTCAGGCTTTAGGCCTGGCTGCATGGCGAAAGCTGGAGGAGGGACCCTCTGAGTCTCCGGTAGCCGTGATCCACCAAAAACCTGGAGAAAGCCTCCCCGAGTTTATTACTAGAGTTGAAGGGAGCATTAAACTCAAGTTTCCTCCCAGCAACCTTCATGATCATTTCATTAAGGTGATGGTATGGGAGGGAATGAGTCAGGAGCATAGGATTATTTGTTCTGGTCTTAAGGACCAGTCTATGGAGAGATGGATAATAGCCACAAAAGACATCAGGACCCATTCTCATCAGGCCCAGGCATTAGCCTCGGCCCTGCAAACTTCTCACAGGGCGGATGTAATCACTTTGGTGTGTGCGCTCCAGCAGGCTTATCCCAGGAAAAAATGCCACCTGTTTCTGGTGTGGGCAGGAAGGTCACTTCAAGAGGGAATGCCCCCACAGGCAGCGGAGGGATTAAACTCAATCAGGGCCTCCAAGGGGTCAGACCCTAATGCCCACCGTCCACTCCCTAATGCCCCACGAACACCCTGCCCGTGATGCGGAAAGGGCTATCATTGGGCCAAAGACTGCCAATCTAAAACAAATGCACAGGGTCAACCTTTAAATTCTCTAAGGGGCTTATCCCAGCCCCATTAAAAAATAGGGGCCCCCCAGCCGAGACTTTCTGGACCTTCCCCCTCATACAAGGCGTCCGACCCAAAATGATCTTCACACAGGGCACCACCTGCTGCTCCCTGGAGCGCTTTGGAGCAGATGGTAGGCGGAACAACCCAAGTCAGCTGGGCCACTCCGTGGAGATGTGGCCGGACAGGACAAACAGGGGAGGCGGGGGTGAAGGGATGAATGCTGGTGGCCAGGGGAAGAAATTCAGACTCACACGTGGATGGAGGCTTGAAACGTCTCTCTTTTTATTTTTCCCGCACATCGGTAGATATAGCGAGAGCAGGCTGCTAAGGGACCAATAGTAAAGTGGCAGACTAGCTTCTTCCAGCCAATGAGGGGCTATTATGTTGGTGATGTCATCTATCACCGACTGGGAAGGTGCAGAGAGAGAGAGAGAAAGTAGCACTTTGGCGCAGGCGCGTAGCCCGCCTTGCTCAGAGCGCGTGAAATGTGAAGGGGGAGGAAAGAGAAGTATTATGGCGTCCAGTACGGTGATTTTCCTTTTACACAGAGCCCAACAGTCTCCCTCTGCACCATCTGACTTTGACCCTGCTGATGAACCCCCTCCTTACCGTTTACCCCCTCCTCAACCTGAGAAGCCCCCAAACCAACCCCTACTCCCACCTCATCCCCCCATGTCACCATCCACCCCACCTAGTCCTCCCACTACTCACTCCAGGTCTCACAACCCTCCTCCCCTTCCCCCCCCCCTTCGTGAGGTTGTGGGTGCCAAAGGCATTGTTCAGGTACATGTGTCTTTTTCTCTCTCAGATTTCTCCCAAATTGAAAAATGTATATCTAACTTGAGTTTTTAATTGCAGTTTTTACTGCTATCTTTATTCAAAAGGTATTCAAAGAAAGGCTCTAAAATCTGTGTTTTCTGTTGGTTTTTTGTGTGCAAACCTGTCCTGTGTGTTTGCATACATGTATGTTATATGTTGTGTTCAACATGGTACCAAATTGATTTATACATGAGCGTTCATAAGTTAAATTTTAAAAAGAAGAAAAATGGATCCAAATGACTTTAGTTCATGTGACTTAAACATTTAAAAAGAGGTTCTGTCTAAATCATTTAAACATAGAGTAAAGACGTGTTTAAGATTACTAGCTCATATGTTTTTCTAGATGGTCAATCAATAGCATGCTGGTTTTTATAAATGCTTAAAGTGTAACATTCATTGCTTCTAGGATTTCTCTTCAATGGAAAAAGATTGCTTATATTTGTCTAGTATCCTGGTTTCATGGGTAATCTAAAGTTAGCAATTAAAAATGAGTAAATTAGATTTAACATAAATGGGTTCAATCTCCATAAATGTGTTTATTAAAGAAGACATCTGATAAATTTGCAAAGTCAAAATGTTAAGACATTAACCACTAAGTAAATTCTAGTAATCTTGACTTCTTCTTTTCTATGATGTAACATATGTTTGGATTTACTAAATGTGCTTTTATAGATTGGTAACTAAAAAATATATAATTTAAGATTGCTTTTTTTCTGGGTCTTCACCAAAAGCAAGGTTATTAAGAGTTAAAATTCTAACAGGTGTAATTCTATATGCAGAGTACAAAAGGTTTCAGCTGTGTATCAATTAAAATACTATATTAGCATAAAATATTTTACCTTATTAGTAGGAGTAATTAAAAGATTCAGAAGTTTATAAGTATTTTTTCAAAATGAAAGTGTAAGAAAGTCAGCAAATAGGAAATAAATATAAGAAATTGGATGAAGAAATACAGAGTGTCTAAGTAAGTTGCAGAAGTTTTATAGAGGGTAAATCTCAAATCTACATGGGATTAAATGAAATATAATTGGCAAAATTTAAAATTATGTAAGGTTTCACTTAAGTATAAACATTAATGTACTGTTATGAGCCAGAATCTAATTCTATGTGTTGAAGTAACAAGAGTTTCTTAAAACATTGATTTGTTCTTATCAAGATAATTCCTGGTATTAGGTTTAATTACTTAGGAAAACTAAATCTTAAAGGAATTATAGTTTGTACTTGTTTTAAAACCTTTTAAATGATTACTTCACAACACTAAATGAACAATTGTTTTTAGGTTATTATAATATACCTGACATCTTAATATATGTAAATAGAACTGTATTTAAGAACTAGATGTTTATCTGAGCCTTCTTTAAGTGTTATATAAGTTTATAAAAAAAATTATGTAGGGTTACAGACAAGGTAACCAGTATGCTCTCTTTTACACATTGTGTTTCAAAACCTAGGTTATATCTGTTTGCTTTAACTACATAAATGTTTCATTGTTATACATCAGATAATAAGTCTATCTCTATTCATCAACTTTCCAAAATTTAGAAAATTTAAAGCCACTGCTAAATCTGTGTAGACCTATGATTATTGTTATAATATACTATGGATTCTGAATTTTTCTTCAAATGTTAAATTTAGTTAATGTAAGAACATCTGTGTAATTAATACTGGCTTTTGTTATGTGTTAGATTATTCATGTCCTCCAAGTGTATAACATTTTAAGGTGTAAAACTTAGGACAGCGTTTTACCTAGCTGGTGTTTCCAAACTAAAGTTGTTAGTAACAATGGTCTCCTTCAGGTTCATATGAAAACAACAAATTTAATTGGGGATAACAATAACCTGGCTCTTTACACTGGGATAAAATTTAACTGTATTTTTGGAAAGTAATAAAGACAGCCTAATTTTTTCAAAGATTAGTGATGTAGAACATAAAATCATTTTGCTACCCTTTCCACAAAAAGGAGTCCTCTTAGCTTTTGTTTGATTCATGTTTGAGATATAAGGTTGTATGTTAACTAATACTTACATAGACTCAGGAAAACTCAACCATTTTTCTGGAAAACTCAGGGAAGCATTGAGAAAACACATTATCATGGAGGGCCACATAATTTATCACTCAGATGGGTCCAGACATTCAGAGGAATTTACAAAATTGGCGTATGACCTTGATCAGTCTTTAGATAACATCCCCCAGCTTGCAACCTCCATCTTTTATAACAATGATCAGGAGGAGATGAAAGACAGAGAACATAGAAACTGGAAAAAGCTGATGCACTGGCTATGGCCCTACAAAGAGTAAGCTTACAGGATAATAAAGGAGAGAGAAATGGAACGGACCCCAAGCCACAAAAAGGATTTATGTCCATTGTGAGAAAAGGGAGACATTATGTGTGGGAATGTCCACAGACCAAGCTATCACCACCAAGACCCTATCCTATCTGTCAAGGCAATCGCTGGAGGAATAAATGTCCCCAGGAGCACAGGCCCTTGAGTCCAGAGTTCCCCACACAGGCCTGACAAGGGCCGAGGTTGGCTTTAATGCCTTCCATGATTCCTATCACCACACATGAGCCCCGGGTATGATTCTCCCCAGAGAGTCAAAAGTTCAGCTTCCTCTTGGACACTGGCACTAGCCTTTCCATACTTGTCTCTTACTCTTAGATCCCCCTCCTCTAATGCTGTAACTGTGCAAGGAGTGTCTGGAGGGCCTATAACTAGAACCTTGACTCTCCCATTAAGCTCTAAATGGGAAAGGATGATGTTTTCTCATGCATTCCTGATAGTCCAAAGAATGTCCTACTCCTTATTAGGGAGAGATTTACTTTGAAAGATTCAGGATTCCATCATGATAAATCTAAGGCCCCTGGGACCCCTACTCTCTCATATGTTAAAAGGTGATTTAAACTCCAAAGTATGGGCCACTAAAGGCAGAACTGGGCAAGCAAAAAGTGCAGTTCAGTTAAAATAGCCCTAAAGGATCCCTTTGTCTTTCTATGCCAGAGGTGAAAACAAGGCACCTACTCCAAGGCCTTAAGGTAATTAATGAAGCAGACATTCTCCTCCACTCTGTGATGTCTAATCCTTATACTTTCTTATTTAAGATGCTTGCTACTGCTAATTAGTTTACCATGTTAGATTCCTTTTTCTGTATACCACTAGACTCTCAATTACAATGCATGTTTGTCTTTGAGGAGCCAAATAACAGACCTAGTTCTCTCTCTCTCTTAGACTCAATGTTAATTTTTATTCTGACACTAACATTTGATATCTTGGTTCAGCTGATTCATTCCAAGTTAAAATCTGTTGAACTCCCTATGTTGATGAAGATGGATCCACCCATGAGCAGTCCAGACAGCCTTTATCATAGACCCATTAATTGACCTGAGCATTCTTAGAAGGAAACACAAACTGCTTGCCCCTCTTCACCTCCTCTTACCCTGATGTATAAAAATAATAGTCATCACCCAATTTCCCCTATTTTACAGCACTAAAAATTTCCTTAATTAGAGGGGGGGATGAAACGGGTGGGGGGAGTTAGGCAGTCAGAGTACTTAGGATGTTTGAGTCAATCAAGGGAAAACCAATTCTTTTTCTTTTAAGATCAATTTGACATCCCCTAATGCTAGTAAGAAGGGTCTGGGGCAAGGTGATTGCTTTCTCATCATCCTCCTCAAGATCACAATTCAAAGTCTCTTCAACCGGACCTCTCAAATTGAAGATCTCCAAGCTCTCCCCAATTCCCAAAGATACTTAGATGTCAATCTACACTCTCATTTTACCCAGATACCAACTATTTTTATCCCTTCTCCACAATGAGATCCCTTGTCCCCTCCCAAATCTTAACCTTTGTTTCTGACCTTCACTTTCAAGGAGCTTTCTCCAACTTTACACCTTCTACTACTTTCCTACTCCTTCCCTTTTATTGTCTTGAACACTCCCCTTTCAACACCTTTATCATGCCCATGTGATGCTACAACCTCCCAAGCTCCACAACTAATCTCCCTATTCAAACCAACAGGTGCACCACAGTGGGACCCACCCTTACCCAGGCCCCTCAGGTGACTTTCTTTTGGTGCAATGGGACACTATACAACTGCATTAATTCTTTCACTCCAGGCCCCTGCTTACTAACAGTGGTGGTTCCCCAACTTACTCTATATGAGGAAAGTGAATTTTTTGGCTTTTAGCTCCCCACCGATGGAAAGAGAGCCACGTTACTACAGATAAGCTTAACAATTTCTATTGGTTCTCTGGTTTTAGCAGGCAGAGCACTGGGACACAGCCTCAACTCCACCCAGGATTTCCATGACCACCTTCAGCTGCCTCTGGACTCCACAACCTCTTCACTGGCCTCACTCCAATGACAAATTATCTCCCTTGCTAGGGTAACTCTCCAAAATAGATGGGCTTTGGATTTGTTTACTGTCTCTTCCTCAGGGAAGAGACATTAATAAATCTGGTCTAGTAGAGGAAAATGTTCAAACCCTTAATAAATTGAGGGAAGACCTGAAAAGCAGATATTGACAGCCCACTCCCTCAGAATGGCTCCAGGGACCAATACCCACTTGGCTCTTTCCCCTCCTGGGACCCCTGACCACTCTTTGCCTCCTTGCTTTAATTTTGCCTTGTATTTTTCAGCTTCTCCAAAAATTTTTGAGCAGACAAATATCCATCATCAACAATCCACTCTATTTTAACAAGATATAACAGGAGTGACTCCATTCTACATAATGGATTTTTGCAAAGCGTATGAACTTTGTTTCTAATTTGATACTTGGGGTTGGTACTACCTCTGACTTACAGTCCATAGAAATGCTTCTGCAAAAGAGCACGTTTTGGCAAACGGGATAGTGAAATTTAGAGGTATACATTTAGTTCCTCAAGAAATGTATCTCAGGGGCTGGAGCAGTGGCTCAGTGGTTTCAGTGCTTGCCTGGCAAGCACGAGGACCGAGGTTCAAACCCCAGCACCATGTACACAACTAAGTGTTATTATGTTAGAGCAACTAAGGTCATGTGAAAAACTAAATAAAGTTGTTTCTCTCTTTCTCTGTCTCTCTCACTGTCCCTCTCTCTTTAAAAAAAAAAAGAAAAAGAAAAAGAAATGTATATCAGTTGAACAGTTCTTTGTTGACTTTCCTTCACAGCTCTGCTTCTAGGAGTTCAGAGAAAAAAAGGGAAATATTTAGTTCTTCCCTAGACCCTGTAGTTTTAAGATCAAGAAGAATGTAAAGAGTAAAAGCTCAGGAAGGTGTGCGTGATTGTTTCCAAGCTCTGTCATTTTCTAGTTTGAGAAATAGTGAAGAGTGGAATCCAATCACTCCCCAATGAGCTTGATGAGAGTTTTCTATGAGAAAAGTCTAGGACATCATAAATACTTTGAAAGTATTCTGTCTTTAATCTTCATCAATCCCATTAAGAAAAAAATTCTGAATCAAAATTTAATGTATTCAACCACATTTATAGAACAGCCAAGATGCCCTTAGGACCAGTGGTTGAGTGAACACTTGTATTTCCACCCTCTCTGTGTGATTCCTGTTGCTTACTGTAACCACAAGACTTTTTGACCAGGGCCTTCTGCACCTTTTCATTCTCCTACCTCCCCCTGTAATTTATTATACCAAGCATTTTCAACTATTTGCAATTCCTGAAAGAAATAAACTTTGCCTAACCTTATACGCTTACCAGAGAAACTCAACTTTATCTTTTAAAATTAATTGTTTTTTTTATTTTTGAATAACCTTACAAGATTTTAACAAAATAATATAAAATGTGTATAAAATGTGTAAATATTCTGGATATTGCAATTATCCCCAGGAGTGCCCCCCACCAATTACCCTCCCTTATCCCTCCCTTCCCTTTCCCTTTATAACTCTAAAAAAAAGGTATTAGATTGTAAAGCATTACATCTTATCTGGATTTAACTCATGTTACTAGACCAACTTTCTCATTGTCCAGGGTCTAGTCCCCACCTCCACAGATGAGTGGAGACAATCAACCCTTAGAACTCTGGGTTAAGCTGATTTTACTCATCATGATCTCTTCCATAACCATCCATTTACCCTCGAAGGCTGCAATGTCATTGTTTCTAATTGCTGTGTAATATTCCATGGTATAAATGTACCACAGTTTTTGGATCCATTCCTCCTGTGAGGGACACCGGGGTTGTTTCCATAGCCTAGCAATAGTAAATTGTGCTGCAATGAACATCGATATTGCTGTGTCACTGTAATGTGCTGATTCTAAGTCCCCTGGAAAGATACTCAGGAGTGGAATAGCAGGGTCGTATGGTGGACCCATCCCTAATTTTTAAGGATTCTCCATACTGCTTTCCAGAGGGGCTGTACCAGTCTGCAGCTCCATCAACAGTGTGTTAGTGTGCCTATCTCTCCACAGCCCCTCCAGCATCTATTGTTGTTTATTTTCTTCATCTTTGCCATTCTGACTGGTGTAAGGTGATATCTTAATGTGGATTTCATTTGCGTTTCTCTGATTACTAATGATTTAGAGCACTTTCTCATGTATTCATTGGCTTGATCGAGGTCCTCTGGTGAGAAGTCTCTGTTTAGCTCTTTCGCCCATTTATCAATTGGGCTGTTGGTGATTTTGTAGCTGACATTTTTGAGTATTTTATAGATTCTGGATATGAGACCCTTGTCTGAGGAATCATAGTCCATGATACTCTCCCTTTCTGTAGGAAACCTCTTGATTCTTTTGATTGTTTCCTTGGCAGTACAAAAGCTTTTTAGCTTTATGACATCCCATTCACTGATTTTTTACTTTACTTCCTTCGCTTTCAGAGACCTGTTGAGAAAGTCTTTGCCTACTCCTAAATGTTGAAGTGTTGGACCAATTTTTTCTTCTATCAGTTGCAATGTAGCTGGTTTGATACCAAGCTCCTTGATCCATTTTGATTTGATTCTTGTGCAAGGAGAAAGATATGGGTCTAATTTCAACTTTCTGCAGGTGGATGACCAGTTTGTCCAGCACCA
>PVKS010045798.1:0-13611 GCA_004027875.1 Aplodontia rufa
CAATTCTCAAGTTCATATGGAACAACAGGAGACCCAGACTAGCCAAAACACTACTCTATAGAAAAGAAGAAATAGGGGGCATCTCAATCCCTGACCTGAAATTATATTACAGAGCTGTAGTAGCAAAAACAGCATGGTATTGGTATCAAAACAGAACCGAAGACCAGTGGAACCAAACAGAAGATCCTGAGACAAACCCACATATCTTTAACTATTTGATATTTGATAAAGGGGGCAAAAGTATAGTGTGGAAGAAAGACAGCCTGTTCAACAAATAGTGTTGGACAAACTGGACTGCCATTTGTAGACAACTGAAGCTGGATCCTTATCTTTCGCCCTGCACAAAGATTAAATCAAAATGGATCAAAGACCTGGATATTAAGCCTACAACTCTAAATTTATTAGAAAAAGAAGTCGGGGAAACACTACACCTTATAGGAGTTGGCTGCTTCTTCCTTAATAGAACTCCTACGGCGCATGCTGTAAAATCAAAATTAAATGAATGGGATGCAATTAAACTAAAAAGCTTCTGCACAGCTAAAGATCTAGTCGAGAGCATCAACAGAGAACCTACAGAATGGGAGAACACGAAGTTTTTTAAGTTGTCTCCAACTTTGTGCTTTAAGGAAGATAAATGTTTTAAATTATTTGTGATTTCTTTAAAAAAAAATCTTTCAGAATCAGCACACAATTTTCCTGGAGCTTACAGGAAGATAGCGAACAAGCTGCCTCCTCACCAATTACTTCTCATAACTCTTCTTTCTTTGAGACTTCTACTTTTATTTTTCTATTTACCATCCTGAAAAGTATGTGCTCCTATATAAAAATGTCGCAAACATTTTGAATTAGGCAATCATGTTCACCTAAAAATCATTACTTTATTAGAATCACTCAGAGTTTTTAACTTACCTACTAATGAATATTTTCTAGAAATCCTTTTTTTCAAGCTGAGTTGTGGCACCCAGGCTGCCGCTCCACACCTCTTCAGGTTGTGGTAGGAGTTAAGAGCTAATGCTTATGCAAGTCATTGTGTCCTGATGGACAGCAACAGCCACCATAAGACATCAAGGGAGAAGCGTCCTTGGTCCCAACAAAACAAGAAAGCCTTTTTTCTTTTATTAAAAGAGAGAGGGACAGTGAGAGAGATAGAGAGAGAGAAAATCAGCTTTATTTAGTTTTTCATGTGGCCTTCGTTGCTCCGACACTTCGTTGTGTACGTGGTGCTGGGGTTTGAACCCATGTACTTGTGCATGCCAGGCAAGCGCCAGAACTGCTGAGCTACCGCTTTTTGACCATGACTTCATGATAAACAGACAGCACAGAGCATCGTGCTAGACTATGGGAACAGGTGCAACCACTGTTTCCAGACGAATGAAACAGTGTCTTCCAACACACGCTATCACGCGATCACGAGAAAACCCAAACATTAAGAGAAGAGACAGACTGACCAAACTTATTTGGATGCTGATCCAAACATGTTAATTATAAAAGGACGTTCATGAGCTGACTGGGGAAACGTGAATAGAGGATGGAAATTTGGTGATGCTAAGAAAGTACATTTGTTTACTTTCCTGAAGAATCCTTACTTCCTAGAGACGCACAGAACTGAAGTGACATGGTGCTTGGGACATGCTTGCGAATACCCTGTGGCGTGAGCGTGGAGGGGTCTGCGGGTTGTGCTGTTGAGATGGGGTGAGGAGATGAGTGCGTGCGGTGCAGGAGAATATCCTCCCTGCCTTCGTGTGCGTAAGAAAACCTCTACGATAAAGTTATTTAAAAAACTGAATGGCAAAAAAGGAGTGGTGACTTGGTAAGGGATTTAAAATAAGGTCTGTACCACCCACACTGATTCCAAATAGAAACGGTATATGATGGCTTTCGTAATAAAATGCGTAATTTATTCGAGCTGGAAATATGAAATTTGATTTTTAACTATTTTTTTCAAGAAAGATTGATCTCTGATTAAAAAAAATATTTCATACTCTAGCACCAAAAGTGTGCAAACAATTCTCTTGGAAATAATTTCTTTGTACAATCACCATCATATAGTCAGTGGTGGAAATCTTTATTTTTGTGATCATTATACTGCAGCCACCAAGGGAAATACTTGGAGCAATTTCCCAAAGGCTAGGAAAACACAGGTCGGACACACCTCGTGTGCCTCTCAGGTGAGGACCAAGTGCTAGGAGATCGTTTGTTTCTTAGGATGTGACCATTTCTTACCCCATTAGCTGGCAGGCCTCAGGGCCACGCTGGGACAGAAGGGTGTCCCATTCATGGCTGATGAAGACGTGGATGCACTGTGGCACTTCAAAGTGGCGAAGGCCACACAGAGCCATGGATTAAGGTGCACGCCCACATCACCAGCTGCGCTACTCCAGCCCCTGGTTCCAGAACTACTCCTAACCCTACTGCAACCTACAGAGGTGGCAGCCTGGGTGCCAACCAGGTGGCTGCTCAAGTTGGGGATGGGTCAATGGGATGACCAGCGAGAGTCCAACTCGAGGTTCAAAATCCCAGCAGGCAGCTTTTACTGCCACAGCAGACCTTTGGCCAAGCCTGGGGAAGACACCAAGCCGAATGACGTGTTGGGATGACATCAGCAAGTATCATGTGGTGGCTTTTTAAATTTTGAGGTAATTTTTAAAAATAGTAAACATAAGAAGGAGTTTCACACTTGACATACTTGAAAGACAAGAAAGCCAGTGTCTTTTTTTTTTTTTGAACTGAGAATTTGAGCCTACAGTGCTTTTACTACTGAGCCACATCCCCAGCCCTTTTTTATTTTGAGACAGGGTCTTGCTAAATGTCTTAGGGCCTTGCTTAGTTGCTGAGGCTGTCTTTGAACTTGTTATCCTCCTGCCTCAGTCTCATGAGCTGCTGGGATTATAGGTGTGAGCCGCTGCGCCCAGCCCAGCGTCCATTTTTCACAGAAGATGATGTTGGTAAATTAAGCAGAAACCAGGGATGATGGTGATGAAGATGATGGGGAAAATTAGCTACCACAAAGTGACAGCTGACCACCCAGAAGGTAGCCAGTTAAGCACTCCACATACATCCTCTTATCTAAAACTCAAACCACTCCAAGACAGCTACTGTTTCTCTTACAGAAGGACTAAGCTACAGGTGGTGCCTGTAGATACATTCTTAAAATAGTGAGGGATGATCCATCAACTCGATGGCGAACTAAGTCGATAAGTTAAAGCTGTCCACGAGGTGCCTGTGGCCCCATGCATTACTGGTAGGAAAAATACAATGCTTTGCTGCTGGTGATTCACTGGACCTTTGGCTTCTCTGTGGATATTCCACAAGGTGAGAAACTGCCCCGGGCAAAGACTGCCTCAGACTCACGTTCCTGAGCCCCTCTGCTACCCCATGCAGCAGCCCTGTGCCAACAGAGGGGCAAGGGAAAGGAAAAGATGAGGTCTGCAGGCAGCTGCCTTCTCCAGGAAAGTGGGCTTTAGGTTCCGTCCACACCAATCCCACTTGCAGCAAAGCCCTGTGACTGAGACTCAGGACAACCAGCCAGCAGGGATGGTCAAGAACAGGCTCTGCTAAGAATCAGCAAGAGAAGAAAAGAAATGGTCAACACCTGCATCTCTACTTAAGAAGGCAGAGTTGGACTGGCCGTTTCAGACACTGATCCCCAAACGGTCAAACATTAAATTTCTAGTGACCTAAGGTTGTACGCCCTTCAACTCTATAGAAACCCTGACTGTTCCAAAATGACTTAATACACCTCCTCAGGGCTCTGACTTATGGAAAGGTTTTCCTCTGGTTCGTCTGTCTGAAGTCCTGGCTTCCAGCCCTGGCTTTGGCAAGAGCAGGTGTGCTGCCTGGGCAGGACGATGCCCTTCCCACATCTTGGTCTTTGTTGCAGAATCCAGTGGCAAGGGCCCCTTCAGCTCTAATGCTAGGACAAAAAATATAATTGTGTACAGCATAATTTATTTTATTGAACCAAGTGTGGGAAGCAAAGGCTAGTGGAGCTCCATCAAAATGTTTCACCTGAATACTAAAAATAGGCTTTTACTCAATCACAGCAATAACACAAAGCTCATAAATTGCTGTTAGTCTAGCTGCATGAAAGTCCCAGCAGGGTCACTGGAAAGTGTGAGAGTGCAAAGATGGATAAATGTAGTCTGCTTATTCCAGGAATAGTTGGAAAATTCAGAACAGGGTCAGGATTAGGGGCAACAAAGAGAAGAAATCCGGCCTGAGAAATGAGGCGGTGACCGGAAGTTTCACGGGATCTGTGTTTGATTCGCAGCTCAGGATTCTTCCTTTCAAAAGAGCCCTCATCAAACCTGCTTGCTCTGGGCAATGGCTCACATGCTGGGGAGTGAGCGCAGGCAAGTGCAGCCCCTGCCCTCCCGAGGAGCCCCATGCTGAATCTATCTCCACGAATCCTCTCTGAGGCAGCCACCTTAACTTTCTGGGGCAAGGGAGAAGATAAAGACCTCATTTGTAAGGTGCACAACGCCCTCCCCCTCCCGCCTGTTAAAGGTCTAAGAAGCCTAATGCTTCAAATGCCATGCTCTGAAACATCCAAGTGGATTAAGTCAGTAGAGAGATCTAGAACTGGGTCCATCCACAGGTCCTGACATTCTTCTGAACGCAGCTCACTTTTTCCAGTTTGTTACGCAGGCTCTGTCAGGTAAGAATTCCAAGTTCCAATCAACCTACGCTTTGCAGTGTACAAGGTCCTTTCACATGCACTAACTCATATGCTTCTCCAAATCCTTGGAAGAACAGACGGAATGCATTCCTACCCTAACCTCTGCAGAAACTAGGCTGGGGAGGTCGCATCTCCCGGTAGCTCGTCACGTGTGACACCAACGTTCACATTCATCTTCTCAGACCCTGTTACAGGATGGCTGTACTCAAATATTTGCCCTGGAAACATAACTTAAAGAGAGCAGGGTGAGGGGATGTGCGGGGGCAGGGGGAGGCTGGAGCAATGGCTCAGCGGTTGCTGCGCTTGCCTGGCATACACGAGTTCAAACCCCAGCACTACGTATACAATGAAGTCTCGGAGCAACAAAAGCCACATGAAAAACTAAATACAATCGATTCTCTCTCTCTCTCTTCTTTCTCACTGTCCCTCTCTCTCTGAAGTGAAAAAGGTTCACACCATTAAGAAAACTTTTTACCCCAATTTTATCTTTTAATCTACAGTGTTAGGGTTTAAGCATTTCTAAGCACCCCAAGAAAAACCCAGAATATGCCCAAAGTAGTATTAGTCCTTTAAGAGGTGGATGGGTGCCTAGCGTAACAGCCTGGGCTGGTTCTGAAGATGCTGCCGGTCCCAGGTACAGGCTGGTCTGGATGCAGCAGCCCACGACAGTGCCCACGCCAGAGGGGATGAGAGTTTCTGCGAGAGGCTCACTTTAAAGCCTTGACCTACTCCACACAGGAGATCATCTTAGTCCATTTCTAGTGGCTATAGCAAAATGCCCAAGACTGGGTGATTTATAATGAAAACAAGTTTATTCAGTTCATGTTTCTGGAGGCGTCCCTGGGCGGTGCTCTTTCTTGTTCCTTTATTTGGCCACGAGTTCCTGCGGCTCCCTGGGCCCTCACTGTGCTTCCTGTGCAGATTTGTTGTCCTCATGATTCCATGACGTCATATTGATATTTCCGATTTTTGACACATTATTTTCTTCTTGGTGCCACTCCAGCCCCATTTTCTTCTGGTACATTTGAAATTATTATATTAAGTGTTAAAAGTACTGAAGAATTGCAAAATAGTTTCCATTGTCAAGTCCTAGTCTCATCACATGGAATGTTACGACAATTCTCCTTCCGTACAGCTGCCTTCCAGGAAGAGGGTTCCCCACAAAAGTCAGCAGCCTTGCGTTGGGCCTCGGCAGGGGACCCATTGTTCGCTTCTGTTCTCCTTCCCTGGGTTTTCTTCTTCTCTATGACCTCTTTGCTCTGAGTGTGAAAGATGGAGGGCTGGTAAAGGAATACCCTGCTTTTTAATTTGTACAGAAGCCTCCTTTGGCACCCGCATGGTTTGGATGTGGTTTGTACACTGAAATTCCATTCCCAGTGCCCTGGTGTCATAAGGTGGGAACTTTTAAGAGGTGACTCGGTCGGTTGTTAAGAGGGATTCGTGCCTTTTTCTCCAGAACTAGGTTAATTCTTGAAGGACTGGATTAGTGATTAGAGAGAAGAGCCGGTGATAACGAAGGGCCACCCTTCCTGCTTTGCACCCTCTGCCACTTTTATCCACAGAGTTGAAGTGGTGTGAGGCCCTCAGTGGTGCCATGCCCTAGGCCTAGCTGCAGTCTGTTGGGGCAAATAATAACAAGCCGTGTACCGCGCAGGTCTCCGTTCTAATTCATTCTTCTAGTAATTCATTATTAAGTTGCATTATGTTTATCAGTTGGCAAGAGATTGGGAATTGACACAGAAAGCTGGTCTGCCTTACGGGTGGTCTGAGAAGCTCAGATGCAGCACGTCACAGGCCTGCTGGGCTCTCGGGCCGGGGTGGTCCACAGAGAGCATCTGCTCCAGCTCATGCCTGTCCTTCACCCCGAGAGGGGCTGCAGCTCCACTGACCACGCCAGTTGGGAAGGACAGGGCACAGAGCCGGGAAAGAGCCCGGTTATACAGGAACATGGCCACAGCTGGGTGATACTCTCTAGTGATCTCTATGGGGCTTGTGAGTGTGGATCACAGCAGAGAACACTGCTCCAGATTACAAAACTGCCTACAGAAGAAAGGGTCTCATTCAACAGCCCCTGCCCCTCTTCCTGAATGACGGCTTTATGTTTTCATTTGAGAAAGGCATATTAGTTGAATTCAATGAACTTTCCATGTGGTTTCTGAAAATTTTGCAACGTAAGCCCCCAAGAGACAACATACCTGTTGATTTACAGAGCTTCCTGGTCTTCACCCATGACTCTACATGTATTTGACTGAGTGCCACTAGGGCACGCCTCTCTGGGTCTTGTGCAGTAGTGCATGTGTGCACACGTGTGTTTGTGTGTCCACACGCGTGGTGCCACATGGATAGAGAGAGAGCCATCCCTGAAGGGCCAGGGCAGCATCAGGCCTCTCCCCGCACACCCCGTCTCCTGGAGCACACGGCAGGCCATGACACAGGAATGTGTCCCACCTTTCTCGGAACCTGCCACTTGTCTGGAATGTATAGATAACACCACAGGGGATATCAGATATTTCTGGCTAATGGGAAGGGGGCAGCATTTTAGAGCCATGGAGAGACAGAATGGGCTGCTGGGGACAGAGGTGGCTGCCCTGTCCTGGGGCAGGCAAAGGCCAGCCAACCATATGGCGCAGGCTGGTAGGGCAGCCCAGCCAGGAGGGCTCCGGACCATTAACTTCCAAAATCTTTCCTGCCTCGGTCTCTAACCCCTTTACTTCTCTCCCCACCTCTTTCCCCCTTTTCCTCCTTGGTGCACACACACGAAACTGCCACCTGCTGAGGTGTGGAGCAAGGTCTGGTCAGTGGCACCAGAGACCCCACCTGCACGGGTGGGGAGGAGAGGCCAGACCCCACTCAGCAGCCTGCCTCCAGCATTCTTTGACTGACAGCTTTAAGCTAAAAATCTGATGGGTGGGACCACTTTGCTTCCACGGGCCCCGCCTCCAAACTCTCACTAAGGTTCTGAATTTGTCCAATTAGAAACTCTTATGCAGACACAAACCCAATGCTTCAAAGTAAGAAAGGAACAGATAACTTCCACTAACAGTAAACGGAATTCCTAGGAGTTGAGAACACAAGCTCTGTTAGAAAAAGGTAACCGTAGCTACTCTGGATGCATGTCAGCCATTTGGAAAAGGGGTCTCGAAGCAGACAGGAGCCTTGTTCTCCGAGCAGCTGTGCTCACAGAAGCCTGGGGCAGGACCACAGCCCAGGACATGCCCCTGCTGCCTTTCCAGATCCCAAGAGGCCCAGAGCCATTTCCCTTTCCCTCCGTGCACCTCCTTTCTTAGATCTTTCCTGTGTCCATCTTCAAATAGTCTCCAAACAGTATGACTGAGTGGCACTACGGGTCGCACAGGTGTCTGCGGGCCACAGGTGCCTGAGAACCACCACAGCATGGCCCTTGGGAAAGGCCTTCATAGCGCTAGACGGTGGGCTAGCAGGCTTTCTGAAATACAAGTTATTTTTGAAGTTGGGAGCATTGCTGTGAAGGGATTGTCATACATCTGGAAAGACTGGGCCTTAAGCAACAGGAGGTTTCCTTTAAGTTGTTTTAAATAATTTAATATAATACTAAACAACTGAAGCCGATTTTTTGCCATTCTTTACACGCTACCACATTCTACCCCAACTGGGAAGGTGGGGCTGTTCCCTCTCCAACCCCGGATGTTCTCACCCTTAGCCACTGGTGTCTCAGGCTGGGTGCCAGAGCAGGAGGGGGACCTGGAGTGAAAAGGAGAGGATGAGGGCACAGGAACTAGCACCGAGCACGATCCGAGTGCCAAGTGTCCCTGCACACAGGCTGAGTAGGTGCTATTCCCACTGCACTCAGAGAAAACCATCTCAAAAAAGAGGCTGAAGACCTCGCCCAAAGCCGTCAATTCCTTCCCGGAGCCCAGCTGGCTCAGGCCATGATCTGCTCCGAGGGTCCTCTCTGGGGTTTGGTGGAGGCGCCGGGCTGGAGGAAGAAGGGGTGAAGGTGGGGGTGCGTTCCCCCTGCTTCTCCTGGGAGCCTGGGCTGCAGCCACCCCAGGCTGAGGTTTAGGGTAAGGGGTGGAGTGGGTCCCCATGAGTTGAGTTTTCATAACTGTAGAATTTGGATTGATAGATATTTTAAAGAAAACCTGTCAATCCCAGACAGTGAAAAAAGGCCCTTTCCTTTCAAAAAAAAAAAAAGCAGAGTCAAAAAATTATAGGGAAAATATGATCTGGAAAACATAAAAGTGAATTATAAAGTAAGAGAACAATAATTAAAAGAAAAAAGGAGGAAAGCTTTTTTGGCACACAGACTCTCCAAAAGACGAGTGATTTGCTTCTGCAAATAACTTTCATTAATTTAAGTACCGGAAGTGTAAGAGACCTGGTAAGTGTGGAGACGAGACCCTAAGAACAGCACGGAGCAACCCCCTCCTTGGCCATCTGGTTGGGGCTGGCCGCAAGGTCAGCAATCCGCAGAGAGCACGGTGCCCAAGTGCTCCACGCGGGCCAGCTCGGGGCTCTTCTGGGGGCCCCACTGCCCACCGCCTTCATCTGTGGCTTTGCTGATGGTACACCTCTGTCTTTGGATGATTTTGGACTTTTTTGAAAACCATTTGAAACCAAAATATGATACACAGAGTCCAAGATGAACAGAGCAACACTGTTACAAACCACGGTGAATTGACCATGACCCACACCCGCTTCCCTAGTGCTGGACTGTGAGCCTGCTCCCAGGACAACTGAAAAGAGCTGCCCGATGCTTCAGTACAGCCTGCCAGCATGCTTTTGTTCACAGAGACTTACGTGACACTGCATAAAATACTGTTTTAAAAAAGGCCTTTCCCCTCTGGTGAAAACAGAACAGTAGAGCAGAGGCAGGGGATGACGGGAGAGGGAGGAGGATGGGGAAGGGAAGTGCAGGGGGGCTGAAATGGAGCAGCTGTTATATGCACCTGTGACTATGTCAAGATGAGCCCACCTTCACACACAGCTGCAATGCCCTAAGGAAAACATTTAAAAAACCCTTTCCACAATCGCAGTCCCTAGCAAGTTGGAACTTTAACAAATATCCACAAAATTTAATCATGATGATAAAGTGCAAAAAGGAGCTCATCTCAGAGGGAAGCTCATTTATAAACGAATGGAAGAAGTTTAAATGCGTCAAAGCATTATTTAGTTTTCTGACATAGCTGCTAAATTATTCTGAAAAAATCTTCACTTAAAAATTGATTACACTGTATAAAAATCGCATGACATCTATTTCCTTAAAATAAGTATTATATTAAAACAAAAATGCATTTAAATTAAAGAAATCAAATTTCCATAATAATACCAATTTGTTTTAAATTAGAACTATGCAGAGAACACAAATAAAAACATTTTAATGACTTTAAGATGAATCATTAAGACAATTTACTTAATCTGGTAAATTACAGCAAACTATTTTTACTTGTATGCCTACTCAAGGACTAATTTAATCATCACTAACATAATTGGTGACCAAGAAAAGGCAGAGAAGGATCATCCTATTTTATGAAAAGACCACTTTGATCAGTAGGGAAACAATACAATTAGCCCCTCGGTATCCATGAAGAATAGTTCCAGGACCCCAGAGAAATCTAAATTCCACAGGTGCTTAAATCTCAAATAAAATGGTCTAGCTCTTACATATAGCTTATGCTCCTCCTCCTATACACTTTCAATCATTTTTAGATTACTTCTAGTACCTAATACAAATGCTATGTGGATCCCTGCTACATCGTATTGTTTAGGTACTACCAATAAGAAAAAGAAGTCTGTACAGGTTCAGAATTTTTGTTTGATATTTTTGATCTGCGGCTGGTGGGTTCCATGGATGTGGGAGCCTTGTCTGGAGGACCACTGTCCCCAGATGCTCTAGGCATTGGGCACGGGATTGGGCACGGCAGGCTGGAGCATCTGCAGAGTCCACCTGCACTTTATCTGAAAGGACACATGGGACTCCGGTGGGATAAGACATCAGGAGATATCAGCAGTTAATTTCCGAGACAGAAGATTTCACAAGACCCAAGGCAACAAGATCTCAGGTTGAATCTCCCCTGAGATTGACTCCAGTGCGGAGCTGGGACATCAGGCCTGGATTCATCCACAATCCTGCTGCCTCCAGAGCCTGCTGCTTCTCAGGCAGCAGGGAGAAGATCACAGAAGGAACAGGAGCAGTTCCAACCCTGTATGTCCTCTTTGTGGCTCTGTTTGCTCAACTACAACATAAGGGGAAATGCAAAGAGCAAGTGAAGAAAGCATGGGGGTACAGGGGTGCTCATCGTGGGGCTACAGGGCTGACCCCCTCTTACGGTGGGGCAGAACCACTTCACATGTCAGGGTGCGGTGAAATAATTCATTTTTGATAGGTAGTTTCTATCAGACCAACAACAATGAAAGCATTTC
This sequence comes from Aplodontia rufa, assembly GCA_004027875.1. Lineage (NCBI taxonomy): Eukaryota > Metazoa > Chordata > Mammalia > Rodentia > Aplodontiidae > Aplodontia > Aplodontia rufa. The sequence goes on from PVKS010045798.1 coordinate 11,081, forward strand.
ATACCCCCTGAGCTGGACCACCGCCAGGTCTCTTCCATGGGAGTGGGTGCATTTGACTTATCTGGACTCTGCTCCTAGGCCCTGGCATCAGCTGGAAATTCTGCAAGCAAGACAAAATTACTCTCTTGGGTGAGGGTTTGGTTTTACCACAGTGATCTGACGATGCTGTCTGAAAACTGGCTTCATGTAGATGGAAAGATTTCTCACAGAGAACCACACATTTTGGAAGCAAAAGTTTCCAACTTCCTTCTCTCAGTTCTTGCGACAAACTCTGGCACGGGGGTGTGGGCTGGGAGGGGCATGAGGAGGACCCAGAGAGAATATGAAGTCACAAACTTGGACAGAGTGAAGACTTTAGCTAGTCTCCCACGGCCCCCCTTGCTGATGGAAAGTGTGCCTCGACAGAATTCCCCTGACCATGTGCTGATACCAGGCTCACCTTGCCACATTTCAACCCTCCTCCCCACCACCACCGGTTCTTACCGAACATTGCGAAACCAAGCCACTCGGCCCCAAGACAAACACACCCCATGCCAACTTCAGATGCCTCCTCAAGACGCTGGGCCAGACGCTGATGCAATATTTGTCTTAGCACATTTCATGCTTCTTGGGGGCCCAAGTCTCAGGTCTAAGTACAGAACCCCAACTTCTGCCTGACGACTATCAGGGCCACATGGCAAGCTCACGCCTCCCCTTAGTACCTCAGTACATATCTACGTCTGGACTGGAGACCTCTACTGTGTCACTGGGGAGCATTCCTCCTTCCCAGAGGGAATGCCTTCCTCCACCCGCTCAGGTCCGCTTCCTCCTGCTCTTCCAGGGCCTTACTTCACCTTGGAATCACTTCTGCTCACAGTCTTTGCAATCTCTGTTGCGGCTGTCACAATGGATATCACCTTTCTAATTAGCAGAAAACAGACAAAGTTATCTGTGTCACAAAAACACAAAAAGACAAAAAATATAAGACGGGAGACAGAGAGTGCCCCCTGAGGAGGCTCAGTACACAAAGGGTCCCAGGGAGGAATGCCACAGGAAGAGTCCCGCAGATGGAAAGGTCAAGGAGCAGGAGCTCAGACCACATGTGGATGCGTCCACAAAGCATTCTGGGTGTCAAAGATGGAGCGAGATGACCAGTCCCTTACAGGAGAGTGCAGTCAGTGTCCTCAGCCTGTTATCAGCCACACTGAGTGGCAGAAGCCAAGGAGCTTTCCCTGAGGCACCAGCGTGCTCTGCGGGATCCTAAACACAGAGATGTGGTGTTGGCGGGCGGCGGGTTCATGTGACGGTCCAGCAATGCGAAGGTACAAACCACGAACAGATGCAATTTGGACACCACAGACCCAACTCAGGGACAGAGGGAAGGGAAGCCCCTGGTGGAGGATGCGTGCATCTTGAGTCCAGCCTGTCTAGAATGGACACTGAAAAAGCAGAAGGTTGCCCTAACTGAGGAAGCACACGATACACGATGAAAGAAAGGTAACACAAACTCCAAGAGGAGCTAAACGCTGTTCAAGAAAACCAGATCCAGCATGAAGGAAAGCAGTCGCCTTGGGTTAAAGGGTGTGTCCACTTGCTCCTCGGGACATTTTTAAGTGCCACTGGGGTCAGAGGCTGGGCGTACTCAGAAGGAAGGGAATCCTACTCAGCCGCTTAGCCCAGTCCTAAAGAATATTGGCTCAGTTATAAGCATAAACCCTGCTTGCTGATTTCAGGTTAAGAGTCAGCTTAAGCATAAAACATGGCCAGCAGTTACAACATGGAACATAAACGCTAGCATCTGGATGTGATGGTACTGGATAGGTGGGAGGGATTCAGGAGGAGATTCGAGGAGGGGAGTGGAAAGCAGCAATTCTATAAGTTGGGGTATGTGCTAAGAGCGGTCATGCAGACCCAGTGAGTTTTTGAGCAGAGCTTCCTTGGTCCCTCTTCAAATCAAACCTGGTAACAGGATTTCTCAAAGCATGTGGCGAGAACGAGCCTCTCTTGGCAACAGCCACCTGAGCCCTTACTGAGGTCCAAGCCTGGGTCCCCAGAAGGCCCAGCCCTGCCTGCCGGGCTCCACAGAAAACACGCACAGCTCTCTCCCCTTCTCCATTTGCAGCTGCTGCGCTCAGCTTGCAGGTAACTGCAGGCCTTGATGTCCTCCCTCCTTCCTCTCCCATCTGCGGAGCCCCTTGTACATGCCCAGCACTGGGGCTGAGATGGCCTCGCTCTCAAAGTGAACCCACCCAACAGGTCAACCTACAGCCTGAGGATGATGCCTGGGTGAGAGAGAGAGTACAGAAGGTGAAAGCGGGTTTTCTTTTAGAAAGAGAGAGTTTTATTTTTGCATCTGGTTTTCATTGCTCTGAAACTTAGTTGTGTATGTGGTGCTGGAGATCAAACTCAGGTCCTCGCGCGTGGCAGGCAAGCGCTCTACCACTGAGTCACCTCTTCAGCCCAAAAGCATTTTTTAAAAGGCATTTAACTACAGAAGATCAGTAACCCGGACTTCCTCCACCAACAGGCAGGGTACAAATCCTCTGACCCAC
>PVKS010045799.1:0-13609 GCA_004027875.1 Aplodontia rufa
TCCCTGGCACTTCTGAGGCCCTGGTTTCATGGGTGTGGGTGGGATAATCAGTTTGGCACCTCTTGTTGTTCCCCTCAGCTAGACTGTGGTTTTCTGTGCTGTGTTCATTTGGTTATCACTTCTCTGTCCACTTAGTGTCTTCTATATCTTGCTTCCCTTTATAATTCACTGTTGTCTTCTGTTCCATTCTTTTGTTCTTGTGATTGGTCCCTTTTATATGTTTTTATTCTCCTATTGAATGGAACTTTGAAAAGAAAGGAGGTCAATTAATCATATTTACTAAAGCTGATGTTATCTTCTAGAATATTTTCCTTGAAAAGGAAAGCATATTTTAGTTAAGTAATGTCTGCTTATATATGCCAATTGCAACCAATTGTAGAAAATACTGCTAGTAGTCATGGGAAAATTTATTGGATGGCATCAGGGTTCTAGCCATAAATAGAATTTACCCAGATGGTTCAAATAAATATTCATGAAAGAAATATGTATGGAGGAATGGACACAATTAAAGAAATAAAGAAGGGTGGTGAGGCAAAAAAGGACCCAGCATCCGTGGGAAGTCATTACTATTCCTAGGACTAAAGAGAGATGGGAGAAAAAAGAATTGCTAGAAGCTGGTGAGCATTACGGCCCTGTGGAGGGATCGCCTGGTAGGAGCTATGGAAGGAAGTAGATATTAGCAAAGAAAGCCCCAAACAGGGAGGAGGGAGAGGGAAGAAATGCTCTGGATTCTCTCCTCACTGGAGAAGATGTGCGCGTATCTTCCAATGGAAGTCAGGCAGCAAGAGAACCAGGCTGATAAAGTGCCTTGGCCAGCTCCTGGATCCCTTAGCAGGTGAGAGGGGAGAGGAGCAGGAAAGCAGATCTGGGGAAAGAGGGGCTAATGGAATATACACTGTACAGAAGGAGAATGTAGTATGTTGTAGAACCAGCAAAAGCTACTGCACTTCAGAAAGAGTGGAAATTTGACCAGATTCAGAAACTTTAGCACTTTATTGAACTTTACCACTAAAGTTTGCACTGACATAATTTAGTTCTCCGTGCTCTTTATCTCTGTATCTCTTAGTTCAAATTCATCATAAGGATTTTTATTGACCATGAGTCAGACTAGTCTCTTTTCTGTATCAGGTGTGCCCTGTGATCTAAACTGCTACACTCAGAAGTTCAGATCTCAGCATGGACATGGCTGTAGGGGTCCTGCACTTAGGCAGAGGGGACACTGACTGGGCAGCCTCCCCAGAAGGTGGCTGCTCCTGAAATGTAAATGAGTAGGTAACATGAGTTACACAAGTCATTAGCATAGAGGAACTTTCTCCTTAGAACAGAGGGTAGGATGGTTAAATTCAGGCACTGCCAACTACGGGTCAGGAATGTAAGGAGTATTAAATGGGTGAGGAGGTGGAAGAAGTGTTAGTAAGTCATGCAGGCTGCACACAACCCATTTTGAACAACACCTTCCTGTAACACTGTGAATCCTGCTTCCCTGGAATTTTGCAAAGAGGAATTCTTGTTCTCAACTTTGAGGAAGGACTTATTCTACCATAAAATTGCTTGTGTGACATTAAGCAAATTAGTACCACAAGACTGGAGCAATCCTGGAAACCAAATTTTAGTTCTCCCCATGCCTGCCACTCAGGGAAAGTGATGGAGCTAAACAGAGCTTTTGGCAGCTTCACAGGGGGTGTGTCCATAAAAAAGATACCAAATGGGAACAAAGCATAGACAAGAAATTTCAAATCCCAGCTGTTTGGAAAATGCACAATAAGTATCAGTTGGGAGCTTTCTTATTGCAAGATAAAAATGCTTTAATACTCCTATCTACTAATTATAAGAGGTAACTATGAAAGGGAAAAAAATCACAAAGAATTTTTTTTCCATCTCTGGGCATCGAACCCAAGGGCACTCTACCACTGAGATATACCCCTATCCTTTCTCAGTTTTTTTTAAATTTTTTTTTTTTAATTTTGAGACAAGGTCTCACTAAATTGCTGTTCTGGTTTGGATATGAGCTATCCCCTGAAAAGCTCATTTCAGGGAATATAGAATGGCCAGCACTGAAATTATTAGATTATAAGAGTTGTAACTTCATCAGTGAATTAATCCATTTGGTGGATTAATAATTTGAATGGACTTTGTGGGATGTGGCCGGAGACAGGTCACTGGAGGTGTGGTCTTAGACTATATATTGTCACTGGTACCTTGCTTTCTCTGTTTCCAGCTGCCGTGGGCTGGCAGCTTTCCTCTGCCACACCCTTTCAACATGATGTTCTGTCTCACTCAGGCCCAGAGCAAGAGTTGCATGACCATGAGCCCCAAATGAACTTTTCCTCTTTTAAGTTATTCTTGTCAAATATTTTGGTCATACTGACCTAAAACTGTGTTATGGTTTGATGTGAGATGTCCCTTAAAATCTCACATGTGACAATTCAGGAGGGATGAGGTGAAATGATTGAGTTATAAAAATCCCCTGAGGGGGACTAAGTGGCAACTGTAGGCTTCGAGGGTGTGGCTGGAGGAGGTGGGCTATTGGAGGTGTGACTTTAGGGTATACATTCTGTGTCTAACATGGAGTTTTTCTTTCTGCTATGCTTCCTGAGTTGATGCATTGAGCTCTCTGCCTATTGGAGTCACTCCACACCTTCTGCCATGATGTTAGCTTCACCTCGAGCCCTGAAGAAAGGAGCCAGCCTTCCGTGGACTGGGATTTCTGAAACCTTTTCCTCCTAAATTTGTTCTTGTCAGGTCGTTTAGTCACAGCATCAAAAAAGCTGACTAAAACAAGCTTCCACAGTTGCCCAGTCTGGCCTTGAACTTGTCATCCTCCTCCCTCAGCTTCCTGTATCTGTACTGAACATGTATAGATGTTTCTCTTGTCATTATTCCTTAGTACAGCACAACTATTTACAAATCATTGACATTGTATTAGGTAATATAAGTAATCAAGTGATTTAAAGTACGTGGGTATGTACATGTAGATAGAATTACAGGTATGTACCACCACACTTGGCAAAGAAAATTTTAAAAAATATTATTTGTAGTCAAATTACTTATGAAGGCCTGTCTTGACTTGTCAGATTCTTACAGTGATAATAAGATTTCTAAAATACTATAAGGAGGTCCCATCAGCAGCATCAGCTTTACTTAGAACTTCTTAGACATGCAAATTCTCAGGCTGGATGAATTTTGAGAAAGTTTGAGATTTGTTGTATTCAAATCAACTGGTGGACTTTTAAAAACACCAGTTGATTTTATAGGTCTAGGGTGGGGCTTGCGAATATGCTAATATAGGAGAAAAAGTATTCTTAAAAATAGTTCCTACTCACAGATGGGTAAATGTAGTAGGAAAAGTTTTTGGAATAGTGGAAGAGCTCATATTTCATATAATTCTTAGGATGACACTTTCTTGACAGAGCGACAATATCAAAATACTTTGCCCCTCCGTATCTGTGGGTTTTACAACCCTGAATTCAGGTCCTCAGAGATGAAAAATATGTTTTTAAAAATTGCATCTATAGTGAACATGTACAGAATTTTTTTGTCTTATTCCTTAAACAGTACAGCATAACTATTTACAAATCATTGGCATTTTACTAGGTAGTATAAGGTATCAAGTGTTGATTGAAAGTATACAGTGGATAAGTGTAGGTTATATACAAATTCTATGCCATTTTACATAATAGCCTTTATCTTCATGGGTTTTGGTATCCATGGGGTGGCAGGAGATGGGGGAGTGGGTCCTGAAAACAACCCTCTCGCAGCCGATGAATGACTGTACATAGATTCTTAATTTGTCAAAATTTCTAAGTTTCAATGTTGCTTTGGGATGGTGAAGGCTCAAGAAATCTCTTATAAATTATTATATCAGAAATAACCTCAAGAATTTAGAGTTTGTTTTAATTAGAAGAAAAATCAAGACCCTGTGGTGCATACATGTAAACAGTCACTAATGTAATTAACTGAATCTGAAAAGAGATTTCTGGTATGAAATCAATTGTTGGTTTCATATTTCAGTGTTATTTGAGAATCTTCTATGTTAAAAACAAACACACTTTTGTCAAAGGGCCAAGCATAGAGGTGCACACCTGTAATCCCAGCAACTCTGGAGTCTGAGGCAGGAGGATGGCGAGTTCAAGACCAGCTTCAGCAACTTAACAAGGCCTTAAAGCCACCTAGAGAGATTGTGTCTCAAAATAAGAAATTAAAGGTCTGGGGATAGCCAGGTGCAGTGGCGCATTCGTGTAATCCCAGTGGCTCAGGAGGCTGAGGCAGGAGGATTGTAAGTTCAAAGCTAAGCTCAGTAACTTAGTGAAGCCCTAAGCAACTTAGTGAGACCCTGTCTCAATAGATAAATTAATTAATTAATTAATAAAAAGGACTGGGGATGTAGCTCAGTGGGTAAGTGGCCCTTGGTTCAATCCATAGTACCAAAAGAAAAAAAAAAGAGAAAGAAAAAAGCAAACATGCTAATGTCTCTAGAAAAAGAGAAAATGCTTGATGCATATCTTTCAAAACTGTTTCCCAATTTTTCAGTGTTCCTATGCTGCCCTTAGGCTTAGCGGTTTCTATCTGTCTGCGTCAGAGGCTAAGTAATTACTAAAATAGATGCACCCAACCTGAGAAATGACTCTTTGGAAAAAAAAAGTCAGTGTGTCTGTTAGATGCTGAGTATTATCATAGCATCCACTGTGAACTGCTCTAACACCATGGAAGAAGCACAATTTATGTCTCATAGTCACTGACATCGGCCATGACACACAGTTTCCTCCCTCTCCTAACCTAATTACTGTTTCCACAGATTAGTACCTCCCGTTACCACAAATTCCAGAATGTGGAAAGTCATTGGAACCAGAGCAAAAGGGCCAAGTAAAACACCTGCAAGGGATTTTGAAAGTGATTACACTTTAGTTGCTGAATCTTCAGTGAGAACTACGCATGATGAATCAAGAAACATTTGCCTTTCTTTCTTCCTCACTGCCTTGTGCATTCTCTGCAGGACTGTGGTCCATCACACTCCCCAGGGTGCACTGTAGTCATTCACACACACGTTCACTATGCAGATGCTTAGCCTGATCAATATTCACTGAAGAAGTATGATCAAAGTCTGTTAGCGACAGTTTTGGGAACAGATGTTGTTTGTGGAACTTGATAGCCATTCCATGGCTAACAAAACTGTAACGTATATTCAAGCCAACACCTGGCAATTGTATGATTTTCATAAAAGTCTCAAAGAGGTTTCATGTACAGTATTTTATGTCCATAGCTCTGGTCCTGGGATTAGATGAGGAAGAAATCATACTGCTGAAGCAATATGACAGCTTGGAGTGACTCAACCACACTTTAAGGTCTACTTCTTAAGTTCAACATTGAATAATTAAATCAACAAAAATAATGATGGAAGGATTCAGCATCATCAAATCCTTTTGCTAGAATATTAAAAGTTAAAACTTTTCCATTTTTCTAGCTGTGATCTTTGCAAATGAGAACCAATTTTCTTTTCCAGTTCCCTTCCCAAGGCACAGTGGCTGCAGCACTCAGGAAGCAAGTGAGAAAGCCTAGCTGTGGTGCTCAAAGTAGCCATAGTGGCCCTAGGTAGATAGAGAGCTATGGCCAGTTCCACAGAGGATGCCTTTCGCTTCTTCCCAGTCCTCACTATCCGTCCCAGTGGTCTAATCCTGACTCAGACCATCTAACAAGAGTGTGCTGTTTCTGTAAAGGAACGTGCCTTTTTGTAAAGGTAGCATTCAATTTTGCTCCCTCCTTAGACATTGAAAAGGACTTTTTCTTGCTGGAAGTGGACTGGAGAAGACATAGGAACACAATATATATCCCATACAGCAGTGCAGCTGTACTTTTTGCTACTGGGGCATCTGACAAGCTTCCTTAAGATTCTTCAAATTCCAGAGGTAGTTTTAGCTAAGACTATAAAGTAAAACAAAAATAAACAACACATGATTCAAGGTTTCCCTTGAGGTGCCTACGTGTCTTGGACCCAGTGTATTATTAATATAAATAATGTCATATCTGTGCCTGGTGATGTGGATAGGATATATTTCTAAATACTTTGTATATATAGCTGGTAGGAGATATTGCATGTTTATTTTTAAGCTGCTTTATTTTTTTGTGCTAAATTTACTGACCATAAACATGCTTGAAACTAAAGTCTTATTTTTAGCAAAAGAAAAAAAAAAGCTGAAATGCTGCTTATTCCGCTGTGGAGATGCAGATTACTCTCCTCAAGTCCTGATAGATCATGCCCAATGCATCTTTTAAATATAGACAAGGAAGTGGTTTGCGTTTTGGTCAGGGCAGGGATCAGAAATTCTTGTAATCAGTTTGGACAGAAATAAATTTATTATAAGGGAATTTTTATGGTTTAGATATTAGGTATCTGCCAAAAACTCACGTGTGAGACAATGCAAGAGGGGTTAGAGGTGAAATAATTGGGTTATGAAAGTCTTAACCCAATCAGTGAATTAATCCCTGATAGGGATTAAGTGAGTGGTAACTAAAGGCAGGTAGGGTGTGGCTGGAGGAGGTGGGTCCTGGGGGACGTGCCTTTGGGGAATGTATTTTGTGAGCTGAGCTTAGTCTCCCTCTGCTTCCTGGTGTGATGCCTTGAACCGCTCTCCTCCACCATGCCCTTCCTCCATGATGTTCTGCCTCTCTTCCAGTCTAAGGAATGGAGCCAGCCTTCTGTGGACTGAGACCTCTGAAGCAGTGAGCCCCCCAAATAAACCTTTCCTCCTCTAAAATTGTTCTTAGCAGGTCTTTTAGTCACAGTAGCGAAAAAGCTAACTAATGTAGGAATAAATAGATTTATTACATGGGGAAGGTGCTGGTGTAAGATTCACAAGCTTCCCCGCTACAATCAGGAGGCCAGCATGAATCAAGGAATTCCTCACAACAATTCAAGAATTTGTGATAGAGTAGCCTCAATTCCAGAGCTGTAGCTACAAAGGGGTCTGGGGAATGTAATTGTTTAACTTTCTAGATAAAACTCAGTAAAAAGTACCTACCACATTTTACTTTTCTTCTTCCCTAGCGTGGATAGTAAGATCACTTATTTTCTGCTGCCATAAAGCTACGATGAAGATTCTTTGGGACTATGCATTATTTTCTCTGGGATATATACCCAGGGGTGGATCCTAGTATACATATTTATTTATTTATTTATTTATTTAAGAAAGAGGGTATACTGAGAGAGAAAAGAGAGAAGTAATTTTTATTTAGTTTCTCATGTGACTTTCATTCCTTGGACACTTCGTTGTGTACGCGGTGCTGGGGTTTGAACTCACGTACTTGCACATGCCAGTCAAGCACTGTAACAGCTGAGCCACTGCTCTAACCCCCATACCTATGTTTTTAACTAAGTATGGTAAGAATGTCACTCTCCAGAACAGCTCCATCACTCTAACTCCCAAAAGTTTAACGTAAAAATAATTTATATTCATATAGACTATCATTGATTATAAACTATCAACAGGCTTTCTGCTTTCAAGAGAGAGTCACTTTATAAAAGATAACAGCAGAGTTTTTTAATTTCTTAAATATTGTGTCTGAGACAATATAATTCAATAGAAGATAAATCAGCAGATTAACAGAATATCTTATTAAAATTACTTTGTTTTATAAAAATGAGTAATAGTGGGGGAAGTAGAGAAAGCACTCATTGCCAGGGTTTGGGGAATAGGGTAACGAGAGTTTAATGGATATAGAGTCTCACTTTTGCAAGATGAAAATATTCTTGCGACTTGTTTCACAGTACTCTGAATATACTTAACTGTGCACTTAAAAATGGTTAAGATGGCAAATTTATGCTATGTGGGTTTTTAAACCACAAGTAAAATTTTTTGAAAATTAGCGATCATAGGCACTGGCTATTTCCATTCCCATGACATTCTAGGTCTCCATATTTCTTTATTTCCTTGATTCTTGTTCCACATTGCTGTAGGATAATCCTTGATCTCTTTTTTCATTGTTGTTTTATGACGGGTGTTAATATAATGCTTAATATTTATAATCCAAATGATAAAAGCTAGCAATTGTTCATGAAATATGACTGTGAAATAAGATGTGGTCATTTTGCAAAAATGCTCTGCTTTATGGTCACTTTTAAGATTCCATATTAATAAAATGGTCCAAAGTAAAACAAATTGTTTGGGAAATAATCAAAAACATTTTAATGAGTTTTACAGGAAGCAATGAAACTTTTTTGTTGAAATCTGTGTGTAGCGGAGCCAGGTCTATGCTGCTCCGCGGTCCATTCCCTTTGTTAAATTTCTTGCTGGAGCCAATCTTTGCCATGCTGCCTCATAAACTTTTATAGTAAATGTCCTATTATTGGACACTGGGGTGGAAAGTGATGGAAGAGAATGTAATTGTTTTAACTTTAAATGTACCCTTGTCCAAATTTGTCTTCAACACACAGTGCAGGGCAAGCCTGGAAGTCACGAAGGCCATCAGCCCTCTGCAGGCTGGATTGCATTTAAGTCATTCCAGACAGATGAGGGAAGCGCCCCTTAGGAGAGAGGAGAGGTAATCCTGCAACCTCTCTTAGTAACTCATCCTGTGTTTGACAAATCTTGCCACCGGGGCCTTTGTAGTTCGTCAGTGTCTCATCTGGTGCATTTTCCTCCTCTCCCTGACCCGTTTTCTGGTTACATCATTAATGGAGATTGGAACCAGCTGGCCTCCTCCTGCTCCATAAGAGACTTTTATAGACGTGAAAATGATTATTCAGTTTCTTAACCACTTTGCGGAACAGTACTTTTCTCTAACTTTGTCCCATAAATTTTATTTTTCAGGTCCTCTAATTATCTTTCTGATGTCTGTCTGAGTCCTTTGTATGCTTACTATACTGCTGTAAAATTGAGGGATTCCAGTTTTTATGGAACTCTATTACATTTCTAAACATTTTTGAGATTAATGGAAGAATTGCTCATTCTTACACAATGTTCATTTAAAAAATATCATTAAATTGCCTCCTAAATCTTCCTGGTCTTGCTGACAGAAAGCAAAAAAACATCATTCCCATCACTTTTTGCAAAGCTAGAAGTTCTCAACTTAGAAAACCAGTTTTTCTTTGAGAGATTTTTAATCTATGGAAAATAAGAGAGTGATAATAGAAAATACATAAATGCATAATGATAGAAACAAGGATCAAAAAGGTTTTACCCACACCCTAAAGGCTGGTTGTTTTTAAATTTCATCACTCTGATTTTATTTGTTTTAAATACTCCTGTTCTGACATAGCAATGACAAAGTGACCACATTCTGGAATTTTAACCTGATATGGGAAAGAATGCTATACTCAAATGTGGGAGACAGGTTGAATTAATAGTACCATGTCCATATCATTAGAGAAACTATAAAAATAAAACATAATTACAATTTTACAAAATCTCAGAAATGAGATGGTTGGACATTGATTATTTGGGGCTGTCTAGATATATAATCATACTATCAAGCACAAGCACACAACATTAAGTAGCTGTGTTAAATGCAAGTGTATGAATTATACCCTTTACATAAGAACCTAGAAACAAAAGGAAACCAAAAGAGAAGGAAGGAATTAATAAAGATAAAACAGGAAATAATGAATTAGTTAATAAAACAGCAAGAGAGTACTCAAATAAGTCCATCTAGGGAAAAATCAATAATATAGACAAACCACTGACCAAACGAATGCATAAATAAAAGAGGAAACTCAATTACCAACTTAGAAATAAGGAAGCTCAGAAAAGAGAAACCTTGAAAAACAATAACTACTTTGCATAACTTTTACAAGTGAATTTGACATGAGTAATTTCATGGTCTGATTCAATTTACCAATAGATTTGGAAAGACTAAATAAACCAATGAACAGAGAAGAAACAGAAAATCAGGAAAAACTTCACTATGAAGCCCAAATGGATTCATATAATAATATATTAAAAGTTTAAAAAGAAGTTAATTCTAATAGTACATAAACTATTCCAAAGCAAGCTTTTAAAAAATATTCTAAATTTTATTAAGTAAATTCATCCCTAAATAAAATTTTATAACAAAATTCGTTCCATAAAAATAAAACTACAGGTCTATATCTATCTTACCTCATTTGAATTGCTATGACAAAATATCTTAGACCACGTATTTATAAGCAACAAAATTTGTTGATCACAGGTCTGTCAACTGGGAAGTCCCAGATCAAGATACCACATATTTGGTATTTTTTATGGCCCATTCTTCATAGAGGGTGCCTTCTTGCTGTGTCCCCACATGATGCAAGGGACAAACAAGCAACCTTAAGCCTCTTTTATAGGAGTGCTAATCCACTTACGAGGGTTCTACCCTCCTGACCCAATCACCTCCCAAATGCCACACTGTTTTAGCCAGCTTTTCCACTGCTGTGACTAAAAGACCCGATAAGAACAGTTTTAGGAGGAAAAGTTTATTTGGGGAGCTCACATTTTCAGAGGTCTTAGTCCATAGAAAGCTGGCTCCATTCCTGGGGCCTCAAGGGAAGGAGGAACATCAGGGCAAAAGACCGTGGCTGAGAGAATCGGCTCAAGACATGGCTCCAAAGAACAGGGAGAGAGAGTTTCCATGCTACCTGCAAAATATATACCCCAAGGCCATGCCACAGTGACCCACCTCCTCTAGCTACACACAGCCTGCATTCACTTGCTAATCCCCATCAAGGGATTGGCTCACTAATTGGGATAAGGCTCTTACAACCCACTCATCTCACCTCTCAGCTTTTTTACATTGTCTCACGTATTGAGCTTTCGGGGGACACCTTTCATTTAAACCATAACATTACACCCCTGGCCCCCAAAAGTTCATGACAATCTGACAATGCAAAATGCATTTAGTCCCTTTTCTTTTCTTTTCTTTCCTTTTTTTTTTTTAAGAGAGAGAGGGACAGTGAGAAACGGAAAGAGAAAGAGAGAATCAATTATATTTAATTTTTCATCCGGGTTTTGTTGCTCTGACACTTAGCTGTGTATGTGGTGCTGGGGTTTGAACCCAGGTCCTCGTGCTTGCAAGCACCATAACCACTGAGCCACCGCTGTAGCCCCTAGTCCATTTTCAAGAGTTCCCATAGTCTTAATAATTCCAAGATTTCCTAAAAGTTCAAGTCCAAAGTCTCCTTTGAAACTTAAGGCAAACTCTCAGCATGAGCCCCTGTAAAAAAATCAAATCAAGTTACACACATCCAACATAAAAAGATGCATAGTAAATATTTCCATTCAGAAAAATACGGGCATAGAAAGAAGGATGGGACCAAAACAAGAGCAAAATACACTGGGCAAACAAGTCCTGTATCTCCATTTATGGCATCTGGAGCACATAGCATCGTGATATTCTCCACAAAAGACTGGTGTAGCTCTACCCCTACGACCTTGCTGGTTGAGCCCACATGACCTCTCTGTTGGCTCGTCTGCGCTCAACTCCTGCAGCTTTCCTGGGCAGATGTGCCAAGGTACTAGCATTTCTTAATCTGGGGGGGGGTCTTCCCTGCAGCTTCAGTTTTTTTTCACATTTCCATGTATCTCTCTCTCAGGGGCTGCCCTCAGGGACTCTGACCTTGGGGCACTTTGCCTGGCCTCCAAGGCTTTTCTTTGAAATATTGGTGGAAGCCTTCATGACCCCCTAACTCTAGTTTCCTGCAGTCCTTCAGTACCAGCACCACATGGTTTCTGCCAAGGTCTGCCACCATCTTGAGCAGTAGCCACCCCTCTAGGGACTATGACTGCAGCAGCCTCTCAGTGCCTGGGTGGCTGAACATGTTGAAAAAACTTTCTAGGCTTCCTTGTGAAGGTTCTCCACTGGTCTCTTCTCAAAGGAATTTTTTGTTCCCTTGAGCCTGAGATGGATGTGGTCTTACCAATTCCTGAGATGCCCTCAAGCCGTTTTTCTTTTGGCCTCTGGGCAAAGTCTTCAGAATTTATTTAATGGCAGTACTGTCTTTAACAACTGAAACGTCCTTAGGCCCATTTTACTCCCATCTTTCAAGTCCAAGTTTTTCAAATCTTTCTGCTCTTGAATATTACACAGTACATTCAATGAAAGGCCACCAGCAATACCCATGGCACTGCCTGAATGCTCTGCTGCCTAGAAATTTCTTCCAGCAGATTAAGACGTCTATCACCTTTAAAATCTGGTTCACAGAAAGTCTCGGGACAGGGGCAAAATGCAGACAACTCTTAGCCAGAATGTAACATTAATGGCCTCTAGTCTGATTTCCAACTGAGTCCTCCTCTTTTGAAACCTCTTGAGCCGCCCCCCTTTTTTTCAAGAGGGAGAGGAACAGAGAGAGAGAGAAAATCAATTTTATTTAGTTTTTCATGTGACTTTTGTTGTTCCAACACTTCATTGTGTACGTGGTGCTGGGGTTTGAACCCATGTCTGTGCACATGCCAGGATAGTACTGTAACCACTGAGCCATCACTCTAGCCTCTTGAGCCCTGGCTTTACTCAAATGCTCTAGATCCTCAATGCCTTTGGCCTTTCAACAGGCCTGGTTCTTGCAAAATAAGGTTTGACTTTTGTACTCTGACTTTCCTGTGATTGCTCCTGCTAGGCATTTAATACTAATATTTAGAAATTTGTCCATATGATGTTATGCATATTGTATCCACTTTCCCTTAGCAGCAGCCACATATGAAAACTGTCATTGCTATTGCTTAAATGCTAGGGGAGAGGGTCATGAATACAAACAAGTGTCTCTGTGGAAATTGTAAAAGAAAAATTGGCCAGAACTTGATCTAGGAGAGAACTTTTGGTGATGTAATTCACAATCACCTTCCAGAGAGGGAAATAGCATTCCTGAAAAAAGTGTTTAGGCAATTTCCTGAGGAACTTCAATGGGATTAAAATTTGTTCTGGGATCTAGTTATTCATCTGCCCAGATGATGTCAAGATTTAATAACCTTTAACAAACATTCTCTTCTTTTTGAGTCTAATAATAATCTAACCCCGAGCTTCTCAGCCAGAGCAAGTTTGTCTCCCAGAGAACATCTGGCAATGTCTGGAGGTGTCTTTTGGTCGTCACAACTGGAGTGATGATGGCAGTGGTGGTAGGGGTACTGGCATTTAGCTGGGAAGGGGTGAAGGATGTTGCCAAGAACTCCACAATGCACAGCACAGCCCCCAACGACAAAGAACTACCAGGTTCGAAATATCAATAGTGATGGGGACAAGACACACTTTTCTAGCCATCTTCCTTTCCTATAAAACTCCTTGCTGAATCTTTGAATTGGTCTACTATGTGGATGAATCTTGACAGCAATCTTGAAGTGAGATTTAGTAAAATTCTGATATGTTCCCATAACTACCTTATTTGAAGGTTTTTATTCTATAAGGAGATTGAGGGAGCAGTTCAGTTAATTCCTAAACAGATGATCATGCTGCACTGGGTATCAGGCATCCGAGACCCCATCTGCTGTTCCTTGGTGCATAATTCACAGGCAGGCAGCAAACCTCATTCAGGATGGCTGGTGTCAGAGCTGATAAGAAACTGATACTGGATTCGCTATGCTGATGTTGGCTGCTGAGCTTAAGCGGAACAGCACATTGTTTTCCATGGGCTCCTCATTCTTAATTCCTAACCGAGCTTGATCCACAA